>JAEQBH010003969.1:0-112500 GCA_016808115.1 Tetrastigma voinierianum
GACTCTTTGCCTTTTCAAGTATTCTTTTAATCTCCTGTTGGAAATTTACCTTGTCCATTGATGCAGGGATGATACACTAGACTCATTACATGTTTGATCCCATACCTACTCATGAGTTTGCAAATATCTTGTTTGCAAAATAGCCTCCCCATCACTTGATGATAGTCTGGGTGTTCCAAATGCACTTTCAAAAATATTCTTTTGCAAGAAGCTCATATAGCGTATTAGCATCGTTCTAGAACAAACCCGCGCCTCCATCCATTTGGAAGCGTAATCGAAGCGCTAGCGGTATGCAGATTCTAAAATGATGGTGGGAATGGTCCCCATCCATCCCCATACATCGAATAAATTACCACCATAATATTTCTTAGGGGCATTTCATTTAACTGGCGATATTTCAATCTTCGGCATCGTCACATAACTTGACCCATTCGGTCTGATCTACGAAGCGTGGGCGATAAAATCGGTTGGTATTTTATGAGTGTTCTTTCTCTGAAAGTGCCCCCCAGCCAAGGTGATGCATGGCATTCATCCGAATTTTCCTTGTTCATTTTAAGCGCGCATTTTCTTATTATCCTTATCAACGCACCTCTTTTTAAATAAAAGTGGATCATCGAATATAATACCTGTTGTCGGGTTCTAAGTTTCCTCTTACATTTGGGAAGTGAATTCGAAGGAACTACTCCCTGGCCCAAAATAGTTCTGATATGTGACATACCATGAAGTTGACGGAAACCTTAAACAGTTGCTCATCTGGGAAATTTTATATTAATATTACCTTCTCCTCCTCTTCTGTGCTTCCTTTCTCTTGACAAGTGATCGGCTATCACATTGTCACATCCCTTTGCTCCAACCAGATTTTCAAATCAAACTCTTACACTTGACCAGTACCCACCTTATCAATCTTGGCTTAGCTTCCCTTTTTTGACATCAAGTATTTGATTAACATGATCGGTGTGAATCACCACATGGGATCTAAAATGTATTACTTTAAATTTTTTCCACAGCAAATACTATAGCTAGCATGCTTTTGATTGTTAGTAGTTCTCTTGTGCTTCATTGAAGGTTTACTAGCATAGTATATGGCCTTTGAATATTCTTTCTTTTCTTTGCCCAACCTGACTCCATGGCAAAATCACTAGCATCACACATCATTTCAAATCCACGATCGATGCGGTGCAACCATTATGGAGTGCTTGTACCAATCTGATTTTGATTTCTTGAAAGCATCCTTGCAGTCATGAATTGAACCTCGTATCTTTCGATGTCGCATAATTAATTAAAATTTTTGAAAAGTCTTTGATGAATCTCTCAAATCCGGCATGCCCCGAAGCTTCTTACTCCTTTTGCGTGGTAGGTTGTGCAAGAGTTTTTGATAATGAACACCTTAGTTGGTCTACTTCTAGTCTGTGCGAGAAATTTTATGCCCGAATTAATACGCTTCCGTCACCATAAAATGGCATTTTCCCGATTCAATGCTAGCTGTTGTCTTAGCATCTTTGAAGTGCTTTGTTTCGATTGTTTAAACATTGATCAAAAATTTGGATCCATACCGCAGTGAAGTCATCCATGAAAATTTCCATCATACCTTTCAACCAAATACGAAATATAGACATCATACACCTCTGAAATGTAGTTGGAGCATTACATAGCCCAAATGGCATCCTTCTGAAGGCAAAGGTACCGCCGGGGCATGTGAGATGTCTTCTCTTGATCTCGGGTGCAATTGCGTGCGATTATCCTGAGTACCCATCGAGGGAAACAAAAGTGAGGGTGTCACTGCTAACTTTGTCAACATCGATCAATGAAAATGAGGGGAAATGATAACTACGGTACAACTGCGTTGACTTCTGTAATCAATACATACCCTCCACCACACAATCACTTTGTTCTTGTTGGAATCAATTCATTTTCTCATTTGCGGATCTGATAAATCCACCCTTCTTTGGAACCACATGTCTTTTGGGTTTCACGAGGACTATCTGAGATTGCATAGATGAAACTTGACATTTAGCAATTTAGTACACTCTTTCTTGACTACTTCACCTTCATTACGGGTTGATCTCCTTTGATGTTCTACAGTTGGCACCCCAGAGTTTCTTCCAGCAGAATTTTGTGCATGCAAATAGATGGACTGATGCCCTTCAATTCTTGATGGACGAGCTATAGACTCTTTATGTTTTAGCGAAGATCTGCCATTAATTGTTGTTCCTCCTCATCCTCAGTCTAGCGAGAGATAATCAACTGGTTTTTCTGCAGGGTGGTTCTAAGTAAACATCTTCCGTGACTTGGCAGTTCTTCCAACCACAAAAGCCCTTCTTCGCAGTTTCTTGTTGAATTTCCTCTTTTTCATTACTTCCCTCTTGTTCATCTCTTCTTTGCGTCATGCTCATCACAGTTTCTAGAGAATGAAAACCGTTGTATGAATAATCAGAGTAATCATCTTCGATATACTGGAAATTCATCTCTTTTTCATTGATAAAAATTTGATCATTACAATCATTTTGAACATCAGGGTTGAGGTTATAGACTTCATCCTTCGGTGAAATTTTCTCTCAATACGTAATACATATTTTCCAGCATGGGATCAAGTTGAAGCGGCGGCTTCTTCTCGACTCTCAAGGTAGAGAACTCCTTTTCGCATATCGGTGAAGCGGCTCCGGTGGCTAAGAATGGTCTTACCCATGAGAAGGGGTACTTGAATCTTCCTCCATGTCTAGAATGATGAAATCCCTTTGGAAAAACAAATTTCCCAACGGTGACCCGGCACATCTTCGAGACTCATACGGTTTACCATCGATCATCTGCCATTTGAAGAGTAATGGTGGTAGGAAGTAACTCCCCCAAACTTAATTGGTTGGCAAGAAAGAGGCATCAAGTTGATGCAGCTCTGAGTCCGCAGAGGCTTTACGGATTTCAACCTTACATTATGCGGTGTAAAAACTCACTGGATCTTTAAATGCTTACAGCGATTCTTTTTCATCAAAGCAACGCAATGCGGTGAGATTCACAATCCCTTCTTCTCGATCTTTCTCTTCTTGCTTTCGGAATGTCTTTAAGGAATTTTGCGTAGAGTGGCATGCGAGTCACTACTTGATAAGGGCATCACGATCTCTAGCTTCTGGAAGTTTTCAAAAACTTAGCAAATTGCTCTTAATTTTGATTTACTTGATCCCATTTGTGGGAAAACTATGCAGTCACAGAACAGATGTCCTTGGTCCCACTCACTTTCCTTCTTTTTCTCAGTTCTTCTTCCTTTTAAGGCTGTCTTTTTCTCGTTCTTTGTCATTTTCTTTCTTCATCTCTAACTCCTTCCCACTCCTCGGCTGCACGGCCCGTGCGGTCTTTGGGATTTTTCTTGGTGTCGGCAGGAAGGCATCTTTCTTCGGCTCTGCAAGGTTGGGGCCGGCTGCCTATGAGTCTCCGAGGGTTTTTAAGGTAGCATTGAGCGGTGTTACGTAAAACTTGAAAATTGGTGCTTGATTGCCCGATTACGCGAACTTACGTTCATGGAGGTTGACAATTTCTTATTATCCCCCATGAAGCTGCGGCATCTGTTCTTGAAGATAGGGCCTCTCGACCTTGATTTCGTTCTGTGTTCATTTCCTTCTTCTTGTTGCTGAAATCTTGGTGAGCATTGATAACCTGTGAGGGTTACGTACCTTGGGTGCTTGTGAAGCCCTCCACCATATGAGAAGTTCTCATGGTTCCTCAATCCCGGATGATAATGTGTTGGTAGGTTAGTATTGGGTTTGAAATGGTAGTTTCTTGGCTCACCCAAATACTTAACCTCTCCAGCATCATAAAATTGTTCATCTGCTGCTCTTTCAGCACTTCCTTCATAATTCTCTTTCGACTGCTCCTATCTCATGGGCAGTGTATGTCTTCTTTTCTTGCTTGTCCATTCGATGCATAATGGCATCCAACTTGGCCTCCATGGCTGTCATCTTGCTCAGTTCCAGAATCCCCTTTCCTCTGTTGTTTCCTCTTGAAAACTCAGAAGGAGTTTTCATATTGCATTTGGACAGGTCCTCGATCAGATCCCTTGCCTCCTCAGCACTTTTACGCTTGAATGCTCCGTAGCATGAAGCATCAATGATTCCTTTTGATATATCATTTAAGGCATGATATACAATGTCCATTTGAGTCTTCAAGTTTATCCCATTGCATTGGACATCTTTTCGACAACGGCGGATCTTTCCCAAAAGCCACGTAGGGCTTTCATCTTCTCCTTGTTGGAACACTATGATCTCTCTCCTTCTCTCGGAGGTGAGTGACGGTGGAAAGAATCTACATAAGTAGGCCTCTACCAGCTCCTCCCAACTGTCAACAGACCCATATGGTAAAGACTCGTACCATGTAGCTGTTGTATCCCTTAAAGAGAATGGGAACAGATGCAGTTTAATGACTTCTGGTCTAACCCCATTTAACTTTACTGTATTAGCCATCCTGAGAAATCTTCCCAGATGTTCGTTTGGGTCCTCAGTGGGATGGCCAGTAAACTGATGCTGCTGAACCATTGTGATTAGTGCTGGCTTCAGTTCAAAATTATTGGCCTCGGCTGGGTTATACGATCATGATATTCATCTGAATAATTGGTCTCAGTCTTCCATTGTATACGTGATTGGAGGTCTTGTTTAGCTACTCTATGCTCGTCATTACGTTCCTGTCTTTCATCTCTGCCATGGTGGAGTTTTACTTGCGCCTTCTTTATCTTCCTCAAGCTTCGAAGTGTTTTCTCTAATTCTGTATCTGCTGGAATCAGATCCGTATTCTGTTTCCTATGCATTAAACTTTTGTTCTGAAACCAAGCATACTAGCATGCGAGTTAGTAAGATTCAGCAAATATTTTTCAAATTTGGTTCGTTAAAAAGGTCGATTAACTAAAAGTCGTGCCCGCTTCTATTTTGTTCTTTTTCTTTTAAAAAATGTCCAAATTAGTATTTCCTTCTTTCATCTGAATATTGATTACTAAATTCCTTCGATCCCCGGCAACGGCGCCATAAAACTTGATAAGGTTCGACCAAAACGTGTTTGCACAAATTTCATTATGCGAAGGACTATTGTCTAATCCGTGAAAATCCGCTTAAAACTTGTGGTGAAGACGAAAATACATATACAAATTTGCTGACCACGATTACCCAATGACTATTAACTAATCCCAAGCAACAGTGCCATCAACTTGTTGACATCATATTATCATAACCAAAAATCTCTTAGAGTAGAACAATTTAATTTATTGGTTTTGGTCTGAAATTGCAAGTGCCTGTGGTCGAAATAAAATGGACGTAAGTGAGATATCGATCTCCTGAGATCTCGAAATTTTTATCAACTACGACTACTTGAAATTAAACTATTTGGACCATAAATTGATATGAGTTCGGCATGAAAGTTTGGGAAATTAACTAGTTCAAAGTGAAATGAACATTCAAATAGTGAAATAAAACCGTCAAGGAAATAAATTCTCTGAAAATAAATGAATCGCGACGATTATCATTATAAGACACATCAAGAAAAACAGTCATAGTGAACGATCAATTCCTGTAGTTCATACTGAATAAATTTCTTGATTATCTCAAGTTTCAAAATCTGTCCAAGGCATATGTAGTGCAGCTGGATCTCTCCACACTCCACATTTAATTTATCTCACTTAGCTACGATTCTCTCGAACGGGAGCGAGATAATTACTTTTAACGAAACGTCCTTAAAATTTGGTATTTTTCTTTTGCAATACTTCATACCCATTTATGGGCGCCACCTTAGCTCCCAAGTTATCGGTCAAGCAAGGATATCTGACTTCAGTACTCTTTACCGAAATTAACATAGATCAACCTTTCCTTGATTAGATCTCGCTAACCGCGGGATTGGCCTCGCTGCCAGAGATTGAGGTGAAATCTCTGCTTGTTTAAATAGATAAGTCGTTCAACTCGTTCTTGACTTCAAGAGTGAGAAGAGGATTTATCTAAGTGAACTTACAAAGCTCGAAGGATCCACCCCAGCCAGCGGGTTAGTATACCTTGAAGAAATGTACATTACTCGGGATTGTCTTCCTGTCCTTTCGAGAGGACCTCCTTGAAATCGAGTAATGGCCTTGATTCTTAACGGGTATAGTCTGCTTTGATATTCAGATCCAAAATCAATAAACCCATAATCTGAGTAAATTAAGTAGCAAAAATGAACAGATCTTTTATTACTACGGGAAAGATCAGTCGACTACAGTTTACTAAATGGAGTTTGGGTTCCTCAATTCTTGAATCTAAAAACGACATCCTTCGATCAAAAGAATAGCGCAATTCCAGCGAAATAATCCAAATCCCAGAAATTTATGCGAACCGATGCATTCGGTAGTAATTTGAAAAGAAATTGGATACGTATTCGGCTTGACCATGATAACATTCGAGATCCAAAAGAATAAACGAAAAACGCAAAATGCAGGGCAAACATGCGCTCCCAAAATAAAGAAAAGAAGAAAAGAAATGAAAGAAAAGAAAAATAAAAAAGTGAAGCCTAGGCTGCAGATCTCCTTTGATCGCCTCAGAGCTTGCTTTATATACAGGTAGGCTGCGTCTTTATAGGGTCTTCGGTTGGGCTAATCCCGATATAACTTTGTGTTGGCAGTTCCAGTAGCGAACGATTCTTTGCTCGATTCGCGTCCTCACTTCTCTTGCCGCGACGCCGAATCTCGTAGCCGGCGACATTGACTTAAAGTTACGCATCTTATGAAGCGGTCATTCATGTTGTCACGACACGTATTATGCCGCTTTGCGGGTTTGATTGATAAAGCTTGTGATGGGCATCATGGCCTTGTCGCGACATCCATTCTTATGCCCTTGCAGGTTTCAGTTGATTGCTTGTGATGTCGCGACATCATGGCCTCGTTGCGACATCCATTCTAGTCCTTTGTAGTCTTCAATGGTTGTTCCTGATGTCGCGACATCAGGATGTTGTCGCGACATGGGCTCAAGTCTCCCGCACCCTTCCAGCGAAGATTTGTCATGATGTCGCCAACCTCGGAGTTCTCTTATTAGCGACATCGGCTCCTGTCTTGTTTTCTTGAGCCGGGTGTCCTCACGATGTCGTGACATCAACCTCCTTAATTTTGAAGCCTTCGGTTGATCTCCTTTTGATGTCCGACGGCATTAAGTCTGCTGTAACAGCGGTTGTTCTTGGTAATAGCGACATCGATCTTCTTCTTCAGCGACATCACTTAATGCTGGCATGTTTGCAGCGGTTGTTTTGATGTCGCGACCTCGGTTTTGTCAGCGACATCATTCCTTTAATTCTGCTCCTTGGTACCTGAAGTTTGTGTTCTGCGCGGCGACATCAAATTCCTTCACTTTCTGATGTCCGCGACTTGAACGCTGATTGTGCGGACCCGCAGCGCGCCGATGACTCGGCCGATTGCTTTCATTTACGCTGCGCCATTGGTACATTTTATCCACTTATTTACGCATTTTCCTCTTTGCTTTTCTTCTTTCTTGCTTCCTTCCTGCTAATGACAAATTGGTGAGTTTCTTCATAATTACGTATATTAAATATTTAATTTTAAGCTGAAAAATAAGAAAAATAGTTTAAAGAGATGACTTTTAAGCTCGTCACTAGTCTATATGTCATGTTATCACGACTAAAGCATGTTACGAATATAATTTAATCATCCATGAATAAAAATAATATATGAATAAATACTTAAAAGCCTCGATCCATGGTTTCCTAAGAAGAAAAACACAAGCCGATAACACTTGAGCCTTTGTTATTAATCCGTCGACTTTGGTCGACGAATCCATTTGGGTTCAATTTACCTGGGCATGGAGGCCCAAAATTGAAGAGATTTGAGTTAAAACCCAAAATTCTAAACACACAACATGAAACCCTAGCCGTCAAAGCCATCATACGTGTGCTGCCACCCGAACGGAGCCACCCATAGAAGCGCAACGTCTGGAGGAGGAAGTCTACGCGAAATCGGCGGCTAAAACCCTCTCCACGCACTCTCACGCGGCACGAGGTGGGCGCGTGAAGAGCCTGACAACGCTTGTGGGGGCGCGTCGGTAGTTCGGCACGAAATTTGTTCAGCGTCGTCTCTTCGCCCTTTGCACTTCTAACCCCGATGGTCGTTTGTCATTTGGATGTCTATAGCCCCAGATAATTAGATTTGTGTTCTCATTAGGTTCTTCTTCTTCTTAAACACATTCTTCATTAGTCTTCAAAATTTTACAAAAAATAATACTATACCATAATAAAAGGGTGTACAAGAATTCTAGATGATGGAAAAAATAAATCAAGAAGGAAACCTAATCTTATGATTAGCCCCCTTGTTACAAACCGATGAAATACATAGAAAACTCTACCATGGATTGAAGGGCAAACCATAATTATTGATTAACCATCCATAAACAAAAAATCATATTAAACATGCAAACATGCAAATCAACAAATATAGAAAACCTAGGTGCCATATTGTTAATCAAACACCAAAATACATGAAATTGCATAGATCAATTGAAAATTTAATCACACACATGCTCTGATACCAATTGTAGGAATAATCAGCGGAAGCAAGAATCATCATGTGATTTAGAATATTTAATTTAATTACTAAACTAATATAACCAGTCAGATCTTACCTTGTGGATTTTGATAGAAGTATGCACACAAGAACCGCAGATCTTCCAAACTATCCTCGAAGTGATGGAGCAGCGTGTGGGCGCTTGAATCACTAAGAAAGGATTTTTTTTTTTTTCTCTGGCTATTCTCTAAAACTAATTCAGATTTTTTATCTAGGGTTGTATTATCTTTTTCTATTTATAGAATACAAACCTTAGAATACTTAATAGCCATTTGGGCCTCCACACCTTAGGGCCCAAGCCCATGTGTGAACCCATTTAGTGTTTTAAACAACTTAGACTTGCTTGTATAGAAAAAATCCAATAATAGCAACAAAAACTTTTAATTTACTTACAAAATTTATCGACAATACAATAGTCACTAAATTTACCTACAAAATTACTGACAAAAAAACAGTAGGTAAGTCATTTTCCCGAAAAACTATGGCATGAAAAATTACCTACCATTTACCTACAATAAGTTTGTAGGTAATTCTACTATTTCAAGTTTTATAGGTAAATTTTTACAACTATGTTCTATAGAAAATTGGTAGGTAAACTGAATTACCTACAAAATTTCAGTTATTACCTACAAAAATGTTCATAGGTAAACTGTTAATTTCTTGTAGATATAGAAAGCTTTAACAAAGAAAGTATAGATAATACCAGATTGTTAAGAAGATCAACAACAATGCTTATGTAGTTGACTTGCCAAGTTGGATGAGAATTTCAAAGACCTTTAATGTTGCTGATCATACCTTGTTCTAACCAAATATGAATCTTGGATATCCAGAAAGTAATTTGGTGACGTGTTCTTCGCAAGTGGAGGTGACTGAAGCAAGGTGTTAGATCATATCAACCAAAATCCTTATTTTGGTTGTTTTGAGATATTATCTTTATTTTTTAGGATATTATTTTTATTTTTCATTATTGTTTTGGAAGTACTATTTTATTTCCTATTATACTCATATTATGCCTAGGGTACAAATAGATTTTTTAGAGTTTGTTTTAGGGACTTTTATCACTTTATCAAAAACAAAAAATCAAAGCTTTTTACTTTATTTTGTTCTCTAGATTGAGAATTGGTATTTGGATTAAGGCGTGTTTATTCTTGTTGATCAATCGTGTTTTAATTAATCACGTTACATGTTGCGTCAATTAGATGCCTTGAAATTTTTTGAGGACCTTTTAAACTCAAAATACATAACATCTATATAATTGGAAATGGGCATTAAATTGGATCATTGTGATATGGCGATTTGTTGGCCATATAATATGGCAGTTTATTTGGCCATATAAAGGGTACGTTAGAGTTATGTACCCTAATCTGAAAAGTTTTATGGTGCGACATTGTGTATTTCTTAAGATATGTGGTAGAAGTAAAGGAATTGAGACGACGAGATGCTTATTATAATTCTTGGAAATTTTAAGGTTTTATATATTTTTTTTTTCTAATAGCTGCAAAACTTCAATCTTGTATCCATTTTTTAAAATAATGAAATTCTCCTTCTCTACTTGTAGCGTCCCCCATGTCAGGGTGCTCCGATACCACTAACTTGTAGCGTCCCCCATGTCGGGGTACTCTAATACCACTAACTTGTAGCGTCCCTCATGTCGGGGTGCTCTGATACCACTAATTTGTAGCGTCCCCCATTTCGGGATGCTCTGATACCACTAACTTGTCACTATCTTTTACATTTTACCATTCCATTAACTTGTTCATTCATGTACTGTTAAACATTTAACTTGAAATATATTCTATAGCAGCGGATTACGAAATATATTCAAAACTCCATAAATGAGAGTGTTGACATATATAAGTACACATTGCTTACAAAAGCAAAACATATACAAAATAAAACAAAAGGTCTTGTGGGCACCTAGTAGTGTGTTAGCAGTTTAACGTGTGGAGTGTCAGGAAACCTTGTTCTTGCTTCTCTCCTATACCTACATGGATGAAACACGGGTAACAAACACGGCTTAGTGGGGAAATGTACTCGTGGACGACTCTAATCAGAGTCATCACACTTTACACAACTGCATATCACTTTAACATTTATATACTCATACATATGCTTGTTCATATATCATACTTATTCATCTTATCATGTTTCATTTCATATTATATTTCATTACATTTTTCTTCCTGTGCTTATCACTGTATACGAATCATCGAATAAACGGTGCTATGCTTCTCATATCATATCATGTCATTTGCATATTCTTGTCATTTATTTTATGTTCATGCCTGCAAATACCTTAGAAGTGGATACGGGAACTATAAGGACCCGAAGGTGCTATAATCATTGTCTGAAACAGCTGAACTATAAAAACTTAGAAGGTCTTTGTTATCATTGTACGAGACAACGACCATCTAAAAGGGCCCGAAGGCGCTGTTATCATTGTACAAGACAATGACCATCTATAAAGGCCTGAAGCCGTTGTTATCATTGTACAAGACAATGACCATCTATAAGGGCCCGAAGGCGCTGTAATGACAACGAGTCAGCGATCGATATCTTTGGAACTTGTTTTACTAATAGGCATGCATCCATCCGCTTTACTAGGTTCCTAAGTAGACAATTTGTTTCTTTTATTTCATTTACAATATATATCACATGTCGAATAACTATTGTTATCAGGTAATCATATCACGATATTTTCTTATCATTTCGCATGCATCTTTATTCTTGTATTATTTAGACATTTTATCGTTTTTTCTATATTCCTTCATTACACATTTATCTCTTCATAAATAACCTTTACATTTAAACACATGAATAAATGAGAAATGAAGAACCAATGTTGCCCAACGATCGGATCACGAATGACGAAGCTTATTGCGAGGAACAGTACATAACACTTTCATCATTTTATACTTGTACGAACCCTCCCTTTCATTCACTTCTTAAGATTCTCATTAATCCAATAGACGATTGTTAAACTTGACGGGCGAGATGAACTAAAAACATAACTAGCAGGTACACAGGCGAGCTTGCCTACGCTATGCGAAGAAGGTGGTCGCCTAGGCGGAGCACATTGCTACGCCCTAGGCGGGCTGAAAAATACCAAAAACCCTAGCGGGTGCTGGGTGAAGGAGCCTCGCTAGGTGGAGCTACCTAGTGTGGACTCCTACGCTTAAGCGTAGGGTTGTCAGGCTAAACAGAAATGGCCAGTTTTAAGCCATTTTCACCAAAATTTCCTTCCAAACCAAAACCAACTCAACCCAAAACTCATAATAAACCTTATAACTCATCTTATACCAACTAACAACACTTAAACATCAATTCTACACCATTCCATACACTTTTTCCATACTAGTAGTTCCCTACATAATCCAAACATACATAGATTCCATACATGATTTCCATACCTTTGCTTTTCCTTCTCTTTTTCTTCTTCCTTCTTCCTTCTTCTTCTTCCCTTCTTCTCTTCTTTTCTCTTCTCTTCTCTTCTCTCTCATAGATTTTCCCTATCCTTAAGCAGTGGGAGAGATATTTTGGTAAGGCCATGTTTGGCCTTATCTTTTATTTTGCTTTAATTTTTCCCTTGCATTTAAGTCCTTCATTTTCACTTTAATTGCAATTCAACTTATCCCTATTTCCACTTTAGCATATAATCTTATTATGTTATGACCCTTGGGTCCTCAATTGCTAAATTACTAATTTACCCTTGACCCTTAGATTAATTCTAGATTCTGTTTATTTAATTTTTTAGCATTTCTTTTATTCCGAAAAAATACCAATTTTCTTCTATTATACCCTAAACATATTATAAAATTGTTAGGGTATAAATTGGGGTGTTACAACTCTTACCCCCCCCTTAAAAGAATTTTGTCCTCGAAATTCATACTTGATTCGAAGAGTTGCGGATACTATGTTCTCATAGTTGCTTCTGGCTCCCAAGTAGCTTCTTCCCTGCCATTGTGTTGCCAGAGCACTTTCACTAACGGTACTATCTTGTTCCGCAACTGTTTCACCTCTCGAGCCATAATAGCCTTTGGTTCCTCGTCATATGACAAATCCTCCTATACTTGTATCTCTTACACTGGTAGTATGTGCGACTCATCAGAGCGGTATCTCCGAAGCATCGACACATGAAACACGTTATCTGATTTAGCCTTTCGGAGGCGGTGCCAAATGATAAGCCTTAGGAGCGGTCGTTCCGAGTCTCTCATATGGCCACATGAACTAGGACTGGACTTGCCTTTACGGCCAAGCGGTAGAATTTTCCTCCACGGTGATACTTTTAAGAAGACCTTGTCTCGCTTCATATTAATATCTCGCTTTTAAAAATCGGCATATGACTTTTGTCGATCACTAGTAGCCTTTAACCTTTGTCGTACAAACTTACTTTCCTCTTCTATATCTTACTATGTATGGATCAATCATCTTATGCTCATTCAACTACATCGGTATACGAGTTCTCGTCTCGAATCGTATAAAGCTTCGTATGGTGCATTCTGACACTTGCTTGATTACTATTGTTATAGGCAAATTCCATCAATGGAATATACCTATCCCAACTTCCAAGAAATTCTATGACATAACCTCGAAGCATGTCTTCAAGTACTTGAATCAATCTCTCTGACTGTTCATCTGTCTACGGATGGAATGTTGTACTAAAATTCATCCTAATACCCAAGGCTGTCTATAGTTCCTTCCAGAACCTTGATGTAAAAAGCGGATCTCTACTCCAGGCCACAATGAAGCAGGTAAACTCTGACATGCAATCGTACAATCTCTTTCACATTATGGCTCGGCTAGTCGATCCATAGAATAGTCCATCTGACCAGATATAAAATGGCGAATTTGTGAGCTTATCAACAATTACCCGAGGCAGTAGTATATTACATTGTGTGAGGAGAAGACCCGACCACAAAATCCATGGTAATGTGCATCCGCTTCCGTTGAGGAATTGGAAAGAGAGCATAACAAATATGTTGGAACTTGGTGTTCAGGTTTGACTTGCTAACATGTCAAACACTTAGACACGTACTCTGTCACATCTCTTTTCATTCCTTTCCACCAGTAATGCTGTTTCAAATCCTGGTACATCTTATTACCTCCAGGATGCATGGTAAATACTTTATTATGAGCTTCAAATAACAACTTTTTCTTTAGTTCTTTATCATCGCTTACATAATTATGTCACGGAATACAAACTTCCATCTTCTTTTACTAAAAAATCAGTCTTATCACCATCTCTGACCATCTTTACCTTTTTCTATAACTCTACATCATTTTTCTACGCACTTATCATCATTTGCTTTAGAATAGGTTGCGCTGTCAATTGAGCTAGTACAACTCCATCATTTGCTAGTCTCCATTCACTGTGTTGAAGTGACATCCCTGTCACTGTCTTTCTACTTAAAGCATCTGCTACCACCTCCGCTGTCTCAAATTTAATTCTTTTACGGTCGACGGTGCGGGAGCTCTTTGTGATCTTTTAAATTCTACACTTACATGAAGTAGTGTCGCCATATTTTGAAAGCACTACATGACAACTCTAGATCATGAGTGGGATAATTTTGTTCATGTGGCTTCCAAGCGCTTTGAATGCATAAGCCCTTGCTTTCCATCTTGCATTAACACACGTCCAGACCAAAGCACGAGGCATCAGTATAGTGTATACTCTTTTTTTTTTTTTTTTTTTCGGTAAATTTGAGTCAATACTAGTGCTTCAACCAGCATTTCTTTCAACTATTCAAAACTATTCTAACATTTGTCTGTCCACTCAAACTTTACTCCTTTCTTGAGTAATTTGGTGAACGGAGAAACTATGACAGAGAACCCTTTCACAAATCTTCTATAATATCCTGCTAGGCCCAAGAAACTTCTCACCTCTGTTACATTTCGAGGCGGTTTCCAATTTACAACGGCCTCAATCTTTAAAAGGTCCACTCTTATACCCTCAAGTGACACAATATGACCTATGAAGGAAACTTCCTTAAGCGAAAGATTACATTTCTTGAGTTTGCTTATATACTTCTTTTCTCTTAACGTCTCATGACAATTCTCAAATGTTGTTCATGTTCTTTGTGCATCATAGAATACACCAGGATGTCATCAAGAAATCACCTGGCCCGATCCACATGGTCGGAATACCCTTTCATTAATCCATGAATGCTTTCTTGATTGCATTAGTCGACCAAAATGGCATTACCAAAAACTCATAATAGCCGCTATCGAGGTTCATGCGATCTTGACACATCGACATCTTTCACTCTTAGCTGATAATACCCTGATCGCAGGTCTATCTTCGAAAAGACACTCGCTCCCTTTAACTGATCAAAGAGATCCTCAATTCTTGGCAATGGATACTTGTTTTTCAATGTCACCTTATTGATTTTCCGATAATTAATGCACATTCGTAGCATGCCATCTTTCTTTTTAACAAATAATCTGAGTGCACCACAGGAGTGCTTGTATGAATTGAATAAACCTTTATCCAAAAGCTCTTGTAATTGACTCTTTATCTTTCGGTCGTTAGACCATTGCATGGTGCCACTAGACATGGGTACATTCTTGGTACAATTTCTATGGATAAATTACCTCCCTCTCAAGAGATGCTTGGTAACTCTTCGAGAATACATGCGGAAATTCCTTATTCTTGGAATCTTTCCTGTCAACCAACACTCTCTTAGAGTCGAGTATCAAGGCAGATCTGCGGCCTTTCCTCATAAGTCTCCTATCTTGCATCGTGGAGAAAACATTGGACATTGTGTAGACCCTCAATTTTGCCCCTCAACAATTGCATTTATCCTATGGGTGTCACACTCACCCATCGTTCTCATATAACACCATTAGGGCCCTTTTAGGTTTGATGTCTACGAGCCTCGGTGGGCTTGCTTGTATGTGGTTCGTTGAGTGCGTATGTAGTTCACTTTTAAGTGTCATCATGGCTTATTTTTAGTTATTGGCATCGTGCTATAGGAAGCAAGTGGGGGCCCCTCGGGGTTTAGCTCGATCGAAGTTTATTAGAGTGTGTCAGGTCGAGACACTTGAGCTTGTTTGATCATATCTCCCTTGTCCGTTCGAAATTATTCCTTTGTTTGTTTTCTTGGTTATATTTTCAAAGGAGGTTTTTATTAAAAATTCATAATTTTTGTCAACCGTTTGACTAATTGGTTTGGCGAGTTCATCGACGTCGTATACAACTTGTGTTTTTTGGGTGATTTGGTGAGCACTCCTCCTTGTTTGATCATATCTCCCTCATTCGGACTCCGGAATGGTGCGTTTTTTTTGTTGGTCTCCTTATTCTTCCAGGAACATTCTATCAAATTTCATAATTTTCCGCGACGGATGGGCGGGATTGGCATCTGGTTGGCCGATTGTCGAGACTGACTTGTGTGGAGCGCTGTGTGATTTTGGAGCCCAAATCCTATATGGTTCGGGCCCATAAGCTCCGGTTCGACCATGGGCAGTATTGTGGAGTCCATTTGGGCCTTGGCAAGTTACATGCAGCCCTACCATGAATCCATGTGGATACTTGGTGATGAAGCAAGTGAAATCTTAAGATATTCGACTTGCATGGAAAAATGAGGAGAGAGAGTTAATGGGAAGCTGTTTAGAGACTGATTAGGGGCCTTTCCAAGCTTGAAGGTGGAAAACACCAGGTAGGTTCAGATGCTAAAGGTGGGAATCAGTATAAAAGGGAGAGAAAGATCAAGTGGAAGGACCTTTGTTTGGAGACTTTGCGGGCTGAAGCGCACGTTCACGATTAACGGATGCTTTCCGGTTTGTTTCTTTTCTGCATTTGTGGAAGAGGTAAGAAATATACCCTGGCTCCCTCTATTCTTTAGGATACATTCTGATCAAATTTGAGGTTTCTCCTCAACCATTTGAACGGTTTTCACCCTTTCATCACGTGAAAGCGGTTGGCGATTCTGGCCCGGAGCAGTTTGGGTAGTTTAGTTTTATTTGGTTGGTTCTCGTCGATCACCTTTGTTTTATTAGATTCCTGACTCTCTTAGGTTTTGTAAAGTACGATGTTTGGTTCTCACTCATCGAGATGAGAATCGATCCACCGTTTGTTTTTTTAGATTCCTGACTCTCTTAGGAAGGTTCTGGAAAATTTTGAGAGCTTCTCTCAACGAGATGGACTGGTTTGGAAACCAGATCATTTGGTTCATTCAGGTTAGGTTTGCAGGAAAGGCAGTTTGGGTAGTTTGGTTGGTTTTGGTTAGTTCTCACTCATCCGAGATGAGAATCAATCACCGTTTGTTTCTTTAGATTTCTAACTCTTTTATAAAAGTTCTGGAAAATTTTGAGAGTCTCTCTCAACGAGATGAACAGTTTGAGCCAGATCCAGTCGGTTCATTAGGTTAGTTGCAGGAAAGGCGGAGTTTGCGTAATTTGGTTTATTGCGGTTGGTTCTCACTCATCCGGCGAGAATCGATCACCTTTGTTTTGTTAGATTTCTGACCTTTTATAAAAGCTAGAGGAATTTTGAGAGCCTCTCTCAAGTATCGGACTGGTTGGAAAACCAGATCGATCGATTCATTTGGGGTGGGATTTGCGGAAGGCGAGTTTGGGTAATTTGGTTTATTTTGGTTTGGTTCTCGCTCATCCGAGCTAGAATCGATCTACCGTTGTTTTAGATTTCTGACTCTTTTACTTCAAAGTTCTGGAAGCCCAGAGCCTCTCTCAATGATATGGACTGGTTGGGAAACCAGATCGATCGGTTCATCAGAATTGGGTTTGCTAGAATGGCAGTTTAGGTAGTTTGCTTTGTTTGGTTGGTTCTCACTCATGCAGCTGAGAATCAATCACCGTTGTTTTTAGATTCTGACTCGTTTATAGAAAGTTATGTGACAAATTTTGAAACTCTCAATGGGATGGACTAGTTTGGAAGCCAAGATCTGATGAGTTCATTGGGTTGGTTTTGTAGGAGCAATGGTTAGGTAGTTTGCTGTTTATGTTGGTTCTTGGTCATTAGTCGGAGTGCACTCCGTTTATCTTTTCAATTCTTACTTTGTAACAGAAGGCTCTAAAATTTTTGTCACCTCCAGCACGTACGGACTGGTTGGGAAGCAAGGCTCAACCAGTTCATTAGGTTGATTTGCTGGGATTGCGGTTTAGGTAGTTTGTGTTATTTGTGTTGGTTCGCGTGATTCGGGTCGAATTGCACTCCGTTTATCTTTTGAATTCCTGACTTTGTAAGAAAGGTTCGAAATTTTTGAAATCTTTTCTCAGCCGTGCGGGTGGTTGGGAAGCCGAACGGCCGGAGTTCATTAGGATTCCGAGATTTCGCCCCGGAATTACGGTTGGGTGGTTGTGTTATTTGTGGTGGTTCTTGGTCTCATTGGTCGGAATTGCACTCCGTTTATCTTTGAATTCCTGACTTTGCAAGGAAGGTTCTGAAATTTTTGAAATCTTACCAGCCATGCGGACTGGTTGGGAAACGAACTGTAGCCGGTTCATTGGAGTTGGAGATTTTTCGAACGTGGTTGGGTACTGCTTTGCTTTTTGATATTTAATTTTGAGAGCGGTAGCGCTCCCGAATGTGCGACTAACCTCTTATGCGGCGCTTGGCTGGAACCTGGGCGTTTGTGTTGAACAACCGATTTTACATAGATGTTTTGTGTTTGGGTGTCATGCATCTTTGCTTTATGTTTGTTAGTTAACATGATGTAAGCGCTGGCCGGGGGACCGCAGTGCGCGCCATTGCCCTTTTGGTTGAGTGTTTTTAAGCATGCTAGATACCAATTAGGTTGGTATGATCAAGTTGTATGTTTAGCCCGAGGGGCGTACGTCTTGTGACCCATATGTTTACATACCAATTCGCTAGTAGAGGCCCAGGATTCGGGCCTAGAGGTGCTACCCCATATGAGGTACCTTTAGATGGGTAATCGTCCCCGGGCAAATCTAGTTTTAGCGAACGCTTTTCCATACTAGAGTCATTGGGGTTTTTGTTCTTACTTGGTTTTCCCCACTTAAAAATAAAAATAAAAGTAAATTAGCGACTCTGACAGCTTGTTCCTCGGCAGGGACGGTTCTGGCTTCGAAAAATCAACCAACATTTTTTTTTACATTTTTCCTTTCATTTTAAGCGAGTCGGCGCGGTCAGTGGATCGGGTATGGTCCCATTGTACGCGATCTAATGCCTGTACTATCTCCTCGGGTAGTCGTAGCGTGTCACCGACACTTCTTGTCTTTTGACCACGATCAGCGATGGCTCGGGTGTTTAAATAAGCCCGTTCATTCGAGAATCCGGTGAACTCGGAATGGTAAGGTTATCAAATCAAGGAGAAACTCTCTTGCTTGTATAACAATGGGGTAATTTATGTATACGCGATTCAAGGTAACACTATGCCCCAATGGACTGGTCACATGCATGTCATATGCTAACTGTTCCACTGTTGGTATCTTATTAAATGCATGTTCAATGCATACATACGAATGAGTGGATCCAAGATCAATCAATGCATGCATCTCAATATCATAAAGAGAAAAAATACCAGCTATAACCTCAAGAGCATCCTGATCCTCACATGCCCTTATCGCATATGCTCGTGCTGGCGTTATAGGTATAGAAACGATCCTTGTCTCAAGATCGTGCCCTACTTATATGCTAAATAGGGCCGCCGACCTCGATCTCTCGTGAAGGTAGTGTAAGCGATTTTCTTCTGCCGCACTTGTAGACTTCTATTATCTGACTCTGCAGGACAACTGTCTTATCAAATGTTCGGTGCTTCCACCGCAGGAAACACCCTCTGTCGATAACGCAAACACCCAGTAATATGGCAATGAGGGCACTCTAGGATTTCTCCTTGTCCAACTGGAGCACCTCTACCAGAACTAGGTGCTACATTAGACCCTTGTCTTCTACCTCTTATAGTTGAACTATATTCTAATTGAAATTTGGGGCTGGCTCTTTTTCTTAAGGAGGGCCCGAGCTCCTCTAGAAAACTATTTCTTGAGATCTTTCTTTCTTTGCTGGGTTTACCAGTCCTCTCTCTACTTTCATTACAGCTTGGACCAATTGATAGAAATTCACTTGTTGGAGAGAATTCATATGTGCCAAATATCTCTTGATGGAATCATGTAGTCCATTCTCAAATTCCCTACACCAAAATGCCTCGATGAGGACTAATTCCGGTGCATACTTGCTAAGATGATTGAATTCTTTCTCATATTCAGCCACCAATAAGTTTCTCTGCTTCAAATTCAAGAACTGTTTCCACTTGGAATCCTATCATCTCGAATAGCGTACTTTTTGAACTCTTGGACAAAAAACCCAAGTCATGGGATTTGGAATCCTTGGACTTTTCAACGCTAGTTTCCACCAATCATATGCCTCACTCTGCAATAGTGAGACTACACATGATACTCTCTGATCAAGAGGGCATCTAACTTCCTCCAATATTCTTCGCAACTTTTACAACAAAATTACCTTTATTGGACTCTTCCATGTTTGTCCCATGGAATTCCTCAACTCCATGTCTTCTTACCATATCTATCGAGGCTTTTGGAGCTATCAATATCTCTATACCAGAGTCATGTCTTGAGATAACCTCAACAAAGCTTCATTTGGCTCAATTGGGGTGTGACTCTCGCTTTTGATAGATTCAGAAGGGTTAAAAGCTGATAACCCTTGATCTCCAGAGTTAACACTCTTGGTTAGCTAGCCGGAGTTGGATTTGGGAGGGCGATCCATCTACTCTGAAAACACAAGGATATCCACATCAGACCAACACATTACTAAACACATGTTTTTCAGTCTTATCTCTATCTAGAATCGCCTAAACTTAGGCTTTTCCATAAACGCCTAAACCTAGGCTCTGATACCACTAACTTATGGCGTCCCCCATGTCGGGGTGCTCTGATACCACTAACTTGTCACTATCTTTTAATTTTTACCATACCATTAACTTGTTCATTCATGTCTTGTTAAACATTTAGCAAGTATATTACGTAGCGACGGATTACAAAATATATTCAAAACTCCATAAATGGGAGTGTTCAACATATATAAATTTTTACATTGCTTACAAAAGCAAAACAAATACAAAATAGACCAAAAGGTCTTCAGTGGGCACCTAATAGTGTGTTAGCCTTGGTTGCTGATGTGGAGTGTCCGGGCTTCTTGTTATTGCTTCCCCTGTACCTACACGAATGAAACACACGTGCTAAGCTTATAGCTTAGTGGGAAATAATACTCGTGGACGACCTCTAATCAGAGTCATCACACTTTACACAACTGCATATCACTTTAACATTTATATACTCATACATATGCTTATTTAATATATGCTTGTCGTCTTATCATGTTTCATTTCATATCATATTTCATTACATTTTTCTTCTTATGCTTATCACTGTATACTTATCATCACATAGCAATGTTATGCTTCTCATATCATATCATATCATTTGCATATTCTTGTCATTTATTTTATGTTTCATGCCTGCAAATACCTTAAAAGTGGATACGGGAACTATAAGGACTTAGAAAGGTGCTATAATCATTGTCTGAAACTTGATGAAATATAAGGACAGAAGGTGTTGTATCGTATGAGACAATGACCATCTATAAGGGCTCGAAGGCAACATAATGACCAACGGGGCCAGGCGATAAAGTGATACTGGGAGACTTGTTGTTGTTTCACAATAGGCATGCCCATCTATCCTACTGCTAGGTTACAGCCGGACAATTTGTTTCTTTTATTTCATTTACAATATATATCCGTATCCCAGAATAACTATTTGTTACATCCTGTAATCATATGCGATATTTTCTTATCATTTACGCATGCATCTTTATTCCTTGTATTATTTAGACATTTTATCGTTTTTCTATATGCCTCTTCATTACACATTTATCTCTTCATAGATAACCACATTTAAACACGTAGACAAATGAGAGGCGAGAACCGGTCTTTTGCTGCGATCGGTCGTAGGGCGGTCTGAAGCTTTTTCATATCATTTTTATACGTGTAGCGACCCCCGAGCCCGGCCCGACCCAATTGGTGGATCCTAACCGAAACCCCGGGGACGCTCATTTAATTCTTTTTATTCACATTTTTATTGGTTCTTTTTCAAAGTGTCGCTGACCGAATCCCAGGCAGGCCAGGCCGACGAATGGCGGATCGGGCTGGGCTTCAGGTTTACTCAGGCCGTTTTATTTATTTTATCAAAACATTTTATTTATGTCTTTTCATTTAGGGTTCTCATATACGTGGAAGCATTTATTTCAAATGGTAGGCCGTAAACATTTACATTTATCTGAAACACATTTACATTAAGGCATATCATGCCTTTACAAAATGATAAACAAAACATTAGTTCAGCGTTCAATGCTTTTGTTTACAAAATGTCACATGTTCAAAAAGAAATGAAATGCATATGACAGGGTATATATTTATACGCCGCAACTTTGTCTATGACTCTGCGCTTCTTGTTCTTGGCCTTCTCTCCTGTTTACTCGATACCTGCGCATAGTTAAAAACTACACGCTAAGCATTTTCATGCTTAATGATTCTATACAGTTCTATTCCAATATTTAATTTAACTTGACATGCATTCACATTAAACCATGCTTCTTATATCCAAACATACTCATGCTATTCATTTTCGCCTTTCATTTTACAAATCATTTATCATGTCATAACATGCATTTTTAATGCAGCAATTCATTTCATAATTCAATTTATGAGATTTAAGCATATACATAAAATCCCTTTTTCACTCGTCAATGTTGGTTATTTCACTTTGACTATTCAATTCACATTTATGACGGATTCCGTTTGATGAATCTCGTCCTTATCATCATTCGATAATGTGCTTACACATTTAACAATTCGGTCTCTCATCATGACGTATGCCGTTTGGTGCACCCGGAGCATGTGGTATCACTTCAATGCATGCGTCATTATGACGGATCTTCGATTGGTACGCATCCGCCCGAGTGGGACATTGGACAATTTAGGTGCCTTCTTGACGGATCTTGGAATTAGTGCATCTCTCGTCGAGCGGTTCGTCGGTATATCAATTCAATTCGAATGTAAAGGTGTGGAGATTGATTTACCAATTCGATTTATCATTCACATTCATTTGGTTTTCAAATATCACATTTCGAGTTCCATATTCTCTTTCGTATTATCTTTCCATATACTCAATCTATCTGCCACTCATTTCATATACTCATTCACGTACTCATTTCATATACTATTTCTATGTACTCATTTCATATTTACTTGGTAAACTACCAAAATACTTGAAATAAGAATGGAGTCGGAAGGAACAAACACATGGGGCCTACCCCACAGCGCTCTCAGACGAAGGGTGGTCCCACTTTGGTATCCTTCAGGGGGGTTTCTTTCGCCTCCGTGGGCTCGAACACAGGACCATGAGCTTAGATAAGCGAACACTTGGCTCGGTTGGTAGTGGAAGCGCACCGAATGGGTATCTGGCTCATGGTCCCGGGGTTCGAACCACCAAGCAACGCCTTCCCCCAATGACAAGCTGCTGTGCCCTCGTCGATGGGCCAGTACCTGAGGTAGCTCGAGTTGGTAGTGGGAACTACCTCGAATGGGTATCTAAGCTCATGGTCCCCGGGTTCGAGCACACGGAGGCGAAAGAAACCCCTGTGGCCCCAGGGAGTAACTGTGAGTGGACCACCCTGCGTCGAGTGGGCCAGGGGGTGGGGCCCTTACAAAACCGAAGCTGTCGGATCTAGTTTCCTTCTTTTCGATCTCGGTCCTAGGTTAGGAGATCATCACCCATCCCTGGTCAATAACAATCACGCCACTCTTAGTGGATAAACAATTATCATATTTTTTAGTGAATGACAATTTATCTTTGTTAACGGTTTTGGAGTTTAGCACTAGATGCATGACGACCAATTTCGAGGCGAAGTGAAGAAGCTTCAGGCGCGATGTACGATTACATTTTCTCTTAGTTCTATCCTTATTTGAACCCCGAATTAATCATTTCTTAGGGTCCTAACAATCGGTATCTGAATACGGGACTTAAAAGTGCAAATATGTACAAATAAATTCTTTGGAAAGCGTGGTACTAATGCCACTTTGACTAGTACGATACCTGGGTCCCTCGCTAGGGTGGAGTGCAGGTACGATTTGAGTGTGCAGAGTACCACTGCCCTACGCATCATGGGTACGGTACCACTCTTGATGCAGGGGTACCACCTTCTGAGTTTTGCCAAAACGTTGGATTTTTGCATTTTCATCCATCTTTCTTCCACAAACATTCTCCAATCCATCCCATATCAAAAACCCACCATGGAATCCACCCAAAACAACTCCAGAGGTGGTTTAGAATCAATGAAAACCCTTTTCTCCCAAGTTAGGCTTTTCCCCAATCGAAAATCACAAAAAGATGAGGTTAGGGTTTGATTTTCTTACCTTAGCCTCTTCAAATCTTCTCTTCCAAGTTGTTAGATCTCTTAGGAGCAAGAAGTGGGGAGCAAAGCCAACCAAAACTTGACCTCTTGCAAACCCTAGCTCTTTCTCCCTTTTTCTCCTCTCTTCTTCTCCAAAAACGGGATGGCTCAAAATGAGCATCTATGACCAAGTTTAGTCTTTTAAATCCCTTTTAAGTGTAAGGCCATGTTTGGCCTACACACCCATTTCTCATTTTTCATTTTTGTCTTAAGTCACTTAATCTTCATAAGGCCTTGTTTGGCCACTCAATAAATCCAATTTCCCATTTTTTTTTAATTATAATATTCTAGGGTATTTTTGGGGCGTTACAATACTTGTACAAACTCTTTCATTCACTTATTAGGATTCTCATTAATCCAATAGACGATTGTTAGACTTATCTAACAAGAGGAACTAAAAACATAACTAGTAGGTATGCTCTAAAGTGAGCATTGCTGGCGCCTAGGCGGCACTAAAAATACCAAAACTCCTCGTTTCGGTCCGCTAAGCGAAGGGGAGCGCCTCCGCCTAGGCATAGGGGTGTCGGGTTGAGCAAAAATGGCCTGTTTTGAGCAATTTTCATCGGAATTTCCTTCCAAACCAAAACCAACTCAACCCAAAACTCATAATAAACCTTATAACTCATCTTATACCAACTAAGAACACTTCTAAACATCAATTCTACACCATTCCATACACTTTTTCCATACTAGTATTTCCTTATATAATCCAAACATAGGTAGATTCCATACATGATTTTCATATCTTTGCTTTGATTTTCATACTAGTATTTTCATTTTCACTTTAATTGCAATTCAACTTATCCTTATTTCCACTTTAGCATATAATCTTATTATGTTATTGACCATTGGGTCCTCAATTGGTAAATTACTAATTTACCCTTCACCCTTAGATTAATTCCGGATTTTGTTTATTTAATTTTTTAGCATTATTTTTATTCCAGAAAAATACCAATTTTCTTCTATTATACCTTAAACATATTATAAAATTGTTAGGGTATAAATTGGGTTGTTACACTAGTAAATTTTTTTCCTATTTAAGGTTTCCACCTAAATTTGTATTCCTTGAGTTCATTTTTGTTGTTGTCCATGCTCGATAACAGGGTATCTATTTGTTTGACCTTTTCATACAGTGGAATATAACGAGAGTGTCATCATGGATACATTAGGGTAAGTGATAATAATATTCTATATAGGATGGAAAAAAAGTTTTTTGAGCTATCTATGTATAGCCTTCCGCATAACTATGTAGAAATGTTTTAAATCCATGAAGATACTTGAGGTTTAGAGCTAATAATATCATCTGGCATATCAAACTAATTCTCTTTCTAATGAAGAGTAAATTGATTATTAGTTACTTCAATTACAACAGGACATGGCACATGAATACTGGCCCCAGCTCTGATTTTTGTAATATGCTTTTCTATTAAGTTTCTCCTCTGTTCACATAGGTAAGCTCTATTGTCTTTGCTCGTGAAAGTATGTAACTGGATCTTACTTACTATGGGTGTTGAACTGCTGGCAGTAATGGAGGCTCGAGCAGGTGCCGCTTGTCTTCTCTCCTTGTTTTGGCATTTACTTTGAAAAATTAAGCTGTATCCAGCACATTTTTACACTGAAATTATCTTTTCTATTTTGGATCTTAAGCCAAAAGCTTTGCTACAGTGAAAAAATAACGAAAGGACTGGAAACAAACCATAGATCACAACGAACTTTTGTGAAGGAGACCGGGTTGGGAATGCGGCAGAAGTTAAGGGCTTGTTTTTTAACCTTTTTACAAAACTATTTTTTGTTCTGAAAAAAAAAAAAAAAAATGGAGAATATGTTTAAGTTGCTGGTTTTTTTACTCTAAAAAACACTATATTAAAAAACAAAAATTGTTTTTAAAGAACAACACTAAAATGATGTTCTTTTCAAAAACAGTTCTTAAATTCGAATATAAAAAATAATAATCAAATGTGGCCTTAAAAGCTAGCACTGAGCCACTGACATATGTCAAGTACTTTCCTACAGGGACACTGACTGATTGTGATAATTTTAAAAATATTAGTAGGAAGTCAGTTTTGTAGTATTGTTTAGTAGTGAATAGTGATTATATGAAGGGAGAAGGAGGCCCATTTCCTGATGGGGGCTGCCAGCTTCACTGCCATCTGTATACAACTCATTCTTGGCTCCTCAACTTGAACCTTCCCAGCAGCAGCCCACCTCTCTCTCTCTCTCTCCACCTTTACTGAAAAATCAATTTCGATTGTTACATCTGTAGCAGCTGTCCATCTGTAGTATAAATGTGGGCTGAGAGATGATCAATTTCAGTTCACTGAAAAATCAAACTTCTTCTCTTCAGACACCTCCTTCTTACAAACCATACAGCATATAGCCCTCAATGGCACCCATCTATTCTTCTTCTTCTTCAGCTATTTCAACAGCCCTGATAATCTCTGTTGTATTGAGCTTTAATGGCTGCATCAGCACGTAATTTCTTCCCAAGACTTTGACATCACTTGGGGATGGGCGTGGTAAGATACTCAACAATGACTTTCAACTCTTTCCTTGACAAGGCCTCTGGCTCTGGTTTCCAGTCCAACAACGAGTATCTGTTTGGGAAGATTGATATGCAGCTCAAACTTGTTCCCGGAAACTCTGCTGGAACTGTCACTGCCTACTATGTAAGTCCCCCCATAACTCTCCATTTTCTGGTATGTACTCCTGATTAAGATATTAGTAATCCTCATTCATGTAATGTGCGGTATTTGCAGTTATCTTCTCAAGGGCCAACCCATGATGAAATCGACTTCGAATTCTTGGGGAATCTCAGTGGTGATCCATACATTCTTCACACTAATGTGTTCAGCTGTGCAAAGGAAACAGAGAGCAGCAATTCTACCTCTGGTTTGACCCAACTGCTGATTTCCACACCTATTCCATCCTCTGGAATCCCCAGCGCATTATGTAACTACTATTGTCCTAATCTCCATAACTCCAATCTGATTTATGTTTTTTTTGGGTTTTATCATTGATTTACTCGTCTCGGGTATTTCTGTTTCAGATTCTTAGTGGATGGAACTCCCATAAGAGAGTTCAAGAACTCAGAATCAATTGGTGTTGCATACCCAAAGAATCAGCCAATGAGGATATACTCCAGTCTATGGAATGCAGATGATTGGGCAACCAGAGGTGGGCTTGTGAAGACAGACTGGAGCAAAGCACCATTCATTGTTCTTACAGAAAAACTTCAATGCAAATGCCTGTGTTTGGTCATCTGGATCATCTTCTTGCAGCTCAACCTCTCCATCTTCTACCTCCACCTCCAACAATGGTGGATGGTACTCACAAGAGCTAGATTCCACAAGCCAAGAGAGAATGAAATGGGTGCAGAAGAATTACATGATCTACAATTACTGCACAGATACAAAGAGATTCCCACAGGGCCTTCCTCCTGAATGCACTGCCTCCTGAATTCAATCCATTCCCTTCATTAAGTGTTTGCTTTTGTAATTTCAGAATTCTATTCATTCTTCCATTCTTTCTATCATTTTAGGTTTGCTGCCATTAAAATATCAGAAACACCATGTTATTGACAATATGATGATGATATATATGACTACAGCAAAGATTACTTTCTATCTGAATGGTATGTGTCTATGTGACAATCAAGGTTGGAAATATCGGTTTCGATGGATATATCAGTACTTGCATTTTATGGATATATCGGATATATCGGAGATATATCGGTGGATATTTTTTTATAAATATCGATATATCGAAAATTAACAAAAGTACTTTGAAATTCATAGAAATACTTTATAAAAATGTAAAAATGACATTAATAATCAAATATATATATTGCAGTCGAGTTTTTAAAATCAAAATGAAGATTGGATGACTCAATTGCAACATTTGATGGATAGACTCAATCTTGGTAAAATACATCATACCAAGACATTCAATGGTTCCGATAATATTGATTTTAAGATCGAACATTCATGCATAAATGTCTTGACTTATATCTACAACTTCTCCATAGATAAGAAATTCGGGGTTTATCCACATGCTCGTTTCAAATATTAATTAACATGAAAAATTAATTTATTAATATATTATTACTAAATTAAACTAATTTAAAATATGAAAACTTCATATAATACTATAAATTTATAATATACATACACAATATTAACTAATATATAACTTGATTTTAAAATTAATGACATGAAATGTTAATTTATTAATATATTATTACTAAATTAACTAATTTAAAATATGAAATAACATATAAACTATCAAATTAAACTAATATATAGTTATTTAAGAGATATCACAAAGAAATTTTTTTGGAGTGAAATGAAGATTAGATATTGGTAGAGAGAATTTGTGATCAAATTGAATGATTTTAGAGGTATTTATAAATTTTTTTTGGGGTCAAAATAACCGTTGGATAGTCAAAAAATATTTATAATTTAATTATAGCCGTTGAATTTAATTTTAGTGCAAATATGATCGTTAGATCTTCTTTAAACCGATCGGATTAATCCATAACCGTTGGATCGCTAGGATTTCAAATCTCATTATTTACATATTCGATATATCACCGATATATCTCGATATATCTTTCGACATTTTACCGAGACAGCCCGACATATATCTCCGATATTTTACCGATATTCTCCGATATATCTTCTCGAGTATTTTAGCAAAAATCACCCACACGCGCAGTGTTCTATTTCCACCAAAATTCTCACAAATTTCGGTCCGACACGACATATATCGGGCTAAATATCGACGAAATTTCCGATTTTTCAGTGATTTTTCACTCAAACGAATTTTCATGACTGATTTCGCTTCGGTTGTTGCCGATATCCGATATTTCGCCGATATTTCGATATTTCGGTCGAAATATCGGAAATTTTCATCCATGGTGACAATATGTATATATGAAATCACAATACTACACCAAAAAAATTAATAAAAAATAAAAAATAGATTTGAAGTCATTAAATTATTATTTGTCCTGCTTTAAATTTATTTCATCCATTTTAATTATAAAAATAATTTAAATATATATGTAATTCTTTAATATTTATTATATTGATTTCTTTATATTTTTATAGATATGAGAAAATGATTTTTTTTTTTTTACTTTAAAATTTCTAAGAGTTAAATGTATCTTAAAGAAAATCATTTTTCCATATTTGATTTTAATATAAAAATACTAAACCAAATCAAATATAATTTAAATTAATTAGATTTTAAATCTGTTTTTTTTAAATTATTCTCATATAAATTAATATAAACAAGTTTAAAATAATATATAAAAATGATTTATTAATTTAATCAATATATATATAGCATTGACTTATATTTTCCTCACTATGTGAAACCTAACACCTATTTTACCGCCCTCTTGTTAAAGGAGTTGTAATTTCTAAAAGTGTGCCTTTAGCTTGAAGTAAGTAAAATATCTTTATCTATTGTTTACTTGTTAAATAAGCAATATTGTTGTTCCCAAATAATAATGACACAAGATGTGTTATTTTGGCATTTCTTAAAAATAGTTTTCTGTTTTCTAAAAAAATAACATGTTTGATAGTTATTAACAGAAAAAATTTATATCACTAAAAATAAGAAAATATGATATTTTAAATTATATCTTTTCATTTTTCAATTATTATCACTTATTTTACATTGTATTTAAAAATATACGTTAACATGTAGAATGATTGGAAATAAAACTTAAGCAACTAGGGTTGTAATCAACTAAGTCCAATGATATAGATCAAACTCAAACTCGATTCGATTTAAAATCCTCACTCTATTCAACTCGATGCTTTTTTTCAAACGCTCAAACAGTCAAAAATACCAAGCTACTCAACTCGGAAATCAACTTAACTTGAACCTAATTCAATTCGACTCCATTAATAAAATAAGAAAGCCTGACGCTCCTACACTGAGTTGGGTATTACAATACTCGAGAGGCTACTCAAGCTCAACCTCTAATTTACTACTCTAAATCAATTCAAGTATTTTATTAATCTGATATTTTCTCATTTATACCCCTACTACAAACTAAAATTAATTTAAATATATATTTTTTTAAAATATTAAAAGGGGATTTGAAGTAAATCAAGAAGACTGAATTTCAAAAAATCTAAACACTAAGGCAGCCCATTTACCATTACAATTAAAATATGGTTGAGCAGTGGGCAGTAGTTTTCTCAGGAAACCAAGTAGATGGGTGGGGATTCATTGAAGCATTGCTCTTTTAGGGCTCAGTGATTCTTTTTCAGATACAACTGGAGATGATGGCGGCTGGAGCAGGTATTAACATCAGTGATCAGGAATTTTTTAAAAGGGAAAATAAATAAATCATGAGACGTTTTAGTTTCTTGGATTTTATTCGCTTTTATTTATTAAACTCAATGGCGGTGGAGACTTTATTTATGAGCGATGGATGGTGTTTGGGAAATGGGAAAGTGGGTCTGCACTTTTCTCTTTTAAATCAATGCAGTATCCGCGTGAAGATGAACTGGGTCTTGCTGTTTAATGGCAACTCTTGTGTTTTTATGTTCTACCAACTGTGTACAGCTGCTGCTCTCTGAACCTTTCTGCTCTCCTTCCATTTTCCCCACATCCTACCGATGTACTCGAGTTGAGTTCATATAGAGCCAAACTCGAGTTTGATTTATTGCAATTCTTAAATTTGATTGGAGCTTTATTTTTGATACTGAAACTGACTTGGAAAATAGCGTTATTTTGAACTCCACTCAATAAAGCTTAAATCAATTAAAAATTAATAAATAATTATATTTGAAGCTAACTCAATTAATAAAATAGTAAAACTCGATTAAACTTGAGAGTACCACGAGTCAGATATTGTGATAGATAAATTACTCGAGCTCACGATTAACTTGACTCCGGTGTCTCCCATTTATTCTATTTTTACTTTTTTATAATCCAATGACTGTGGTGGCTGTGGGGGTGGACCATAACTGGTGTTTGGTGAGAGGGAAAAAAAGTAAAGTAGTTAATTTGCCTTTTTTCTTTCTGTTTTTCTTTTTTAAGTGCATATTCATAAGGCGGAATAAAAAGGGCATGAGCCATTCAACGACAGCTCGTCTTCATATATATTTTTGGAGCCCAACTATGTCCAGATGCTGACTGAACCTTCCTTATCTCCTTCCGCTTTCTCCCACATCTACTATAAAACCCACTCCATTCTCTTCACTTCTCAGCTCAATATAACCTCTTTCCAATTTCTTGTCTCCAGATTCACATTCAATGGCTTCTCCTTCTACCTCAAATCTTTCACCAAAACTCCTCTTCCTCTCTCTTCTACTACTCGGTACCTTTGTGGTTGCTGCTTTTGGTAACTTCTACCAAGATTGTGATATCACATGGGGTGATGGCAGAGCCAACATCCTCAACAATGGACAACTTCTCACTCTCCTGACAAAACCCTTGGCTCTGGTTTCCAGTCCAAGAATTATAATCTGTTTGGGAAGATTGATATGCAGCTCAACTGTTCTGAAACTCTTGCTGGAACTGTCACTGCCTACTATGTATGTCCCCAATTCATATTCCTCCATTTTTATTGATGATCATCTGTTCTCCTGATTAAGATAGTAGTAATTCTCATTCATGTAATGTGTGGTATTTGCAGTTATCTTCACAAGGCCCAACCCATGATGAGATAGACTTCGAATTCTTGGGGAATCTCAGTGGTGATCCATATATTCTTCACACTAATGTGTTCAGCCAAGGGAAAGGAAACAGAGAGCAACAATTCTACCTCTGGTTTGACCCAACTGCTGATTTCCACACCTATTCCATCCTCTGGAATCCCCAGCGCATTATGTAACTACTATTCTCCGAATCTCCACAACTGCAATCTAGTTTATGTTTTTTTTTTTGTTTTGGGGGGGTTTTCTGATTGATTTGCTCATCTGGGGTACCTCTATTTCTCAGCTTCTCAGTGGATGGCACCCCCATAAGAGAGTTCAAGAACTCAGAATCAATTGGTGTTTCATACCCAAAGAATCAGCCAATGAGGATATACCCAGTCTATGGAATGCAGATGACTGGGCAACAAGAGGGCTTGTGAAGACAGACTGGCAAATCACCGTTCTACAGCCTCCTACAGAAACTTCAATGCCAATGCCTGTGCGTTTGGTCATCTGATCATCTTCTGCAGCTCAGTCTTCTTACCTCTCGAATGGTGGATGGTATTCACAAGAGCTAGATTCCACAAGCCAAGAGAGAATGAAATGGGTGCAGAAGAATTACATGATCTACAATTACTACGATACAAAGAGATTCTACAAGGCTTCCCTGAATGCACTGCCACCACCATGTCTTAGAAGGAATGGAACCTAATCCCATTCAATCGGATAGTCTTGCTTCTGAAGATTTCTTCATTCTTATTCTTTCATTCTTTATCATTTTAGCTGGTATTACAACAGCAGAAACATTCTTTATCATTTACATTGTAATTTATGAGTCTATAACACAAAAAATGCAAATTATAAAATATTCTTTATGAATGATTGGCACTATTCTTTGAGCCTCTATTTATCAGAAAATATGAAATGATAGTATGCCATTCAATGAAACTAGACCTTAAAGAGTACATATTATTTGAAACCAGAAAACTAGAGAGGAAGTAGGAGTTCTCTAGTTTTCAGCAGGTACAATACAAAAAGCATAAACATAAAGGCATAGTTAACCAAAAAACCTAGCTGCGAAGGAAGCAGATTCTTGCTAATCTGAATTAAACGACAGGCTTGCGAGCAAGAATGATTGAATTGATGACTTCATTAGTAGGATGGAAGATGGTGAGAACCTCAAATCCAAGCAAAGCCTCCTCCTCAACCACAGGGTACAAGAAAGCTCTAGCCCCTTTAACACTTCTCACAAGTAGAGTTCCCCCCTTCTTCATATACTTCCTCACATGCCCAAGAATCTTAACTTTCTCCACCTTGTTCATCCCCACCAGTGCTGCCAAAAAGATGCAGTCATACTCCCCAAGCTTGTCCCTAACTTCCATTACATCATGTGTATGAAACTTCACCCTCCTCTGCAGCTCGTTATCAGAGGCTACCAATTGGCGAGCCGCTGCATTTGCTGATTCGTCAATATCAAAGTTGTCGAAACAGGTGGATTTCATGTGATGAGCGGCTAGTATAAGGGTGCTAGTGAGGTGGACCTGACTCCAATAGCAACTCGCTGTAATAACCCCATTGCTAAGAATGTTGTACTCTAAGTTGGCCAACTTCACATAATTCTATAATAAGGAAACAAGTTGAGATTGTTGAGGGGTTGGGGAAGTTTTGAGAGAAAAGCTGAGAACTCAAGTTCAAGTAAGCCTTCAGCTTACACAGAGAGCAGGAGGCTTGGCGAATCAGTTGAGTTTCTTCTGGTAAGGCTGTGATGTCTATGGATGATGAAGGGATGCAGAGCTTCACAAGGTGGGAAAAGAGGGTGTTGACCTGTTTTGAAGGCCTCAAAGACTCAAGCTTGCAGATACTGGCATGGATTTGTACAATATGAGCTATCAAAAGCTCGGCGGGAGAGCACAGTTTGAGGGTAGATTCATGGAGAGAAGCCATGGTTTGAGAGAGACCTAAGTAAATGTTGAGTGGAGGGGTTGTGTGTTGGCCAGAGGGTTTTCCAAGTTATATATAGGCAAGTTCAAGTGACTATAAATTTTGTTTTTTTTTTCTAGTATGCTATTATTCTATTAACATTATACCCCTAATGATGAAGATGACTATATGGAGGAAAGAATATGATTTATAGGTCAACCAAGGCATGGAGCTTCATGCAATGGGATTCAAATAATATGTGTGGAAAGGGTAGATGAAAAACAAATTTTGGTATTGGTATAGGTTGAGTTTCTAATCTGTTAGCTTCCTATATTCTTTAAGTTGTCTACCAGTTTATGCTTTAGCCCCTTTGCAAGGTTTAATTTATTCATTTAGACTTTTAAAGTTAACTTCATTCATTTATATTCTGACTTATTATGCTTCATTTTATCTTTTATTTTTTCCTTGTTGCTAAAAATTCAAATTTCATATAAAAGCCCATATAATTTCTTGTTGAGCATAAAGTCCTAAATAAATCCTATATTTACAACCACATAACAAAAAAACTCTTCTTTTTTTTAATTTCTATTCACTTTTCATATTACGTTGTAGTATTCTATTCTTAGGATTCAAACTTGACATCTTCTATAAACCCTTCCTACCTCTTTACCACTTGATCAGCTAAACATCAAAGATACAAAAATACTCTTAATTAATCTATCTATTTATAAGGAGTCTCATTCAGCATTTTCTACATATGTCTGAATTTCATGAAAGTGTATGCTCATGGTTACACAATACCATACCAGTTTGTTACCACAATCACTAAAGAAAGAAACCTAGACAGATGACATTGACATTGACAGAAAGATTTGTTTAAAAGAAAAACAAAGGGTAGTGTGTTGGATGCATGGCCTTGATTCTTTACACATGAGGTGGTGGTGGACAGATGGTGTCGAGGTATGATTCTATAGTTTACGTTCACACCTTTTTGATATGAAGAGGCATGCCCCACGCCTTCTCCTCCTTTGTCTATTTCAGGTAGTCAAATGTTGGGTCTCTTTCCTTGGTTTCCCAAACTTTTTAATTTACTTTTCCTAGTTTTCCTCTAGTTAAATTTTTGTCTACCTTATCCTTGGAATAGACATATTGTAGTGTTGTGAATTGTGTAACAATGGTGATAAAGATCGGATAAGAAAAATAAGGAGAACACAATACACATATTTTACATGGTTTGGCAATGTGCTCACATCCACAGGAACGGCGATTCAAAATTTCACTATCACTGAAATAGGGTAATATAAGAGGGTATTTATAATAACCCTGGATATGATCAAATTACAAAAATACCCCTATACCCTGAACCTACCATACAATACCACGAGGGCTTCCCCCGCACCCCAACCTATTATTTCATCCCCCAACAAAAAGAATAGGTTTGCCTTTTTACTCTCAATATGAGCCACATGCCATAACATGTAGAGACCCTCCTTAGATGACTGTCAAGTGACAGTCATCAAGAGGGGCTTTCCTTTCTGAAGAGGTGAGAAGAAAGAGAGAGAAAAGTTTTTGGTTTTAGAGATTGATGTAATTGTAATGAAGAACACAACGTTGTTCAAAACATTAAAATGATGTGCAAAACAACATCGTTTTGGATGACTGCTTGGTATTTCCACCAATACAAACGACGCTCATTTTGTATTTAACACATAAAATTGTATTTGCTACATAGGACGTGGTCTAGATCAAGTTATCCAGACTGTAGAATCAATTAAAATTAAAGTTTTTATATTTAAATAGTAACTTTTGTTCAAGATATAACTGTAAAAGTTCATGATATAGACAATATCTTTCCCATTTTTTTGGAAAAAGAGAAGAGGAGAACAGAAGGATGGAGATTTTATAACTTGGGGAAGCCATACTCTTCCACTCCCCTCCTTTGAATATATGAAAAGGGACTGATATCTAATCCATTTAAAAAAATTATCATCTTCATAAGTTTGTTTCTAACCCCAATTCGTAAAAGCAACTAATCCTTGACCTTACACATAGAGGTTACTTCAAAACTTTCATGACATGAAAGAGCAAATACCCCAAAAGCATTAACAACTAAACATAGTTTTAAGAATTTTGATAGTGATTTATTATGTTAGTATATTCAATTCTTATCTTGTTGAATTTCATTTCCTTAGTTGTCTACTATTTCAAGCTACACGTGTTTCTTTATTTCTCTCCTTTTTTTAAGCTAAAAAATACAATTAATTTTTTTTAAAATAATTTTATTGATTCAAACTAACAATACATCAATAAAAACACATACTAATATTATGTATTTATAAACAATACCCAGCTTTAATAACATAATAAATCGGCTAAAACTCCACAAATTGATAATATTATACCGACCGAATACATACGACTCCGGGCCATAACACGCTATGACCATAATATGATTTGTCAGCTTCGTTGACAATATATTGTCTGCCTAAATCGGCCGCACATAGATAAAACATCGCAACAAGACGACGAAAAAAAAAACATCGTAACAAGACAACGACACAAAATCAAACGTCACAATAAGACGACTAAATCACGAAAAAAAATAAAAAAGAACAAGATCTGTGTAAAATAACCACTTTATTAAGAAATAGATTGATAGAAAGATGTGTAGAGTTGTGATTTTAGGTCGATAATGATAAAAAATCACTCCTCATTACTTAAGAAAGATAAATGGCTAAGAGAAAATATTGAGAAAAAACGTGGCTAAATAGAATTAATTTAACATACGTTTACCACATGTTTTTTATCTTTTATTTTGCTTTACTTTATTAGAAACGAAAGGGATCATTTGGGAAAATATTAAAATATTATTTTTCCTACTTTAAAATATATTTAATTGACTAGATAATAGTAGTAATAATAATAATGAAAAAAGAGAGTGTATCATGGAATTGAGCAACCTAGTTTGGAGTCCAATTCCATGGTGCACTCACCCAGGAATTGGGCCTAAGAATTTTGACAGTGATTTGTTACGTTAGAATTATTCAATTCTTATCCTGTCAAATTTTATTTTCTTAGTTGACTCTTTTACTATTTCAAGTTAGATCGTGTTTCTATTTTTTTTTTCTCTCAATTAATTTAGTGGGTGTTTATTTATTTTTTATTGAATACTGAATATAACTTTTATTTAGCTAAATGTTAAATAAGGCTTAATAATATTAAGTAATTATATCAAAAAATAAATTTGTTTAACTTTATCCTTAATGATAAAATGAAAAATATATGTATAACATCTTAACATATTATTAAAAATAAAAAATTATTATGATAAAAAATTTATTATTATCATTGTTAAAAAATAATTATTATATTTATTTATTTTAGATAATTAAAATAGAATATATAAAATTAATAATTAAAAAAATAGACTGACCACAGTCAAATTTGATTATTCGTTAAAAATATTTTGTGTGGATTTTAAAGATTTTAGAATATTTTGGTAAGATTTTAAAATATTTTAAGAAGATTGTAAAATATAGCATTTTCCTTTTAAAATATGGTCTTTTTAGAAAAATCCAAATTTTTTGAATTTTTTTATTTAAAAGAAAATTTTAAAAATTCAAAAATAAATCATGTCAAAATATAAAAAACAAATGGTCTAAATTCTGAAAGCAAATTGATTCGGAAAAACGCTCCCTTAGTATATGTCTCAAACCCTTCTTTTTCTTTTTCTTTTTCTTTTTTTACTTTATTGGAAATGGAAGAGATTATTTAGGGAAACATTAAAATTTTATTTTTCTTATTTTATTATATATTTAATTAATACAACAAAGGTGACTGCACCATTGAATTAGCCTGTCCACCCATGGTGCAAAGTCACCGCTGAATTGGGCCTAAGTTCTTGAGCTTATTAATTCTACTGGATGCAACATTCAGATTCAGTCCACATGTGTAATAAATTTCCAAATTTTCAAAAGTTTATAATTGATCTTCAAAGATTATTCAATACCTTGTATATATGTTTTTAATTTATTAAAAAATATTCTTATTTTTATATATTTGAACTTTTATAATTTCATTTATGGTGATTATCAACATGTAATCACTATTAATATCTTTTATTTTTCCTTTTAAATACATGGGGGTGATGATGGTCGAGTCAAGATGCCCTAGGCGTAGCAATTCGTGTCTTTGTATTGTGTTTGGGTTGTTTCAATATATATAACTATTTCATTGTATAATTAGCTAACTCGAACAAGAAACAAATAATAACCGGATCAAAAATGGTAAATTTAAACACAACTCAATTAATAATTAAGAACACCTATTACGACACGTATAACTGCTTATTAATTTTTTTTATGTATAAAAATACCTTATCGATTCGAACTAACAATTCATCGATATAAACATAAAATCAAAATCATTAAAAAAAATGAAACAACATCCAACTTGTTTATTAATTTAGTCACTTAAATAATGTGAATTATAATTAATAAATTAATATTTAACATAAATAACATATTAAATGAGTTAATTTGGGTTAAATATTAATTTCCATGATAATCAAACGGATCAATTTCATGTTATGTAATTATCAGTTAATATAACCCATCAATTAAACGGCTATGCGGACCACAAATTTTGATTCAAACACGATTTATATTCAACCCAACTTTTAAAAAATGCTGCTCGCACTACGCTCACAACTACGCCAAATTTGTCGAATTCCACTCAACTATGAACAACTTACTCTCCTCGACAAACCTTCTGGCTCAAGCCCCAAATTCATACATTCTTCACACCAATCTAGCTCGGATCCTGAGGACCAAAAGAATTATCTGATAGTGGGGGAGGATTTAGCGATGGATTGTATGAAGCACCTGACATGCCTACAAGGTGAAGTATCAGTGTTTAACACTGACATGCGGACACCCGTTGATATGTGCTCGACATCACGTGCATGTCACGACTGTACGATAACAAAGATTTCTACATGGCTAGAATATGGTTGGACATATTTCAGGTTTTTTTCTTGGTTTTCTTTATTCTTTTTCCCTTTGGCCTTCTTTAGATATGAAGGATATTTTTACAAAATATTGATAAATCAAAATTATATAAAGTTTAATGAAAATATTTTTAAAAAGTCTAAAATTTACCAAATTAAGCAAAATGCATATGTTAAAGACAATATTCATATTTAGTTGTAAAAATCATATTTAATGCCAAAAAGAGCAAAAAATAAAGATGGACGTATTCAAATATTCCAAACGTTATTTAAGATCAAATTAAAACATGAATTCATAATTATTAAATTAACATTCAAAATCAGGTTTTTTTTTTCACAACTATACAAGGCTAAAAATTAAAATAATCTTTTAGTTAAATGTTTTTTTAAATATCATATACTAATTACATTTAAAAAAAATCATATTTAATAACTTAATTAGTTTTAGTATTATTATGCTATTTTTTAACACTTATTTTTATTTATCTAAATTGATTTTTAAGGATAATATTTGTAAGGATAATTATTTTTTTATTATTTTATTATGTCATATCCTTGTTGTATCCGTATCCTAGTTTTTTAAAATTTGTCGTGTCCCGCCATGTCGGTGCTCCCTAGGCGATGGATGCATCACAACTATTATACATGGATTTTAAGTAAGTTTGGCTACAAATTTTTAGAGTGGGAATATGTAAAAAAAACCCTTTAATGTTCTACGCGATATTTCACTTACACTTAGAAACTTTTTTTGGATTTAAAGATACTCCTATAATTTACTCTTATAGTCTAAATTAGCTTTTACGAACGATTGCTCTCAGGCCTACCATTTAACTTTAATAAACGAGCAGTGAGTTTAATGAGTCGACGTCGAAACGGCTTCGCGAGTATTTCGATTCGATTCACGATACTGGTAGGGTGGGAAAATTAAAATAGTATAAAAGTAGCCGTTAAAGTTTTCAAAAAAAAAAAAAAAAGAAAAGAAAAAGAAAAAGAGAAGGATGAATGTGCATGTGACCCCGGTGATCTCAGCCGTCCGTTGAAACATGCATTTGAATCCACCGTTGCCGATCCTCCAAAGATTCCCATTACCATTTACCGACCCTGCAAGAAAACTTTCCATCCCCCACCATCTTCCGTTCTTCCCGATCTTCTTATGGAGAGATGTTACCTCCTTTTTTGTAACCTTGTAGCTTTTCCATTTCCATTTCCATTTCCATCATCAATGAATTGTCTTACCTCTTGGTGAGCTTTTGTTTTTACTTTTTAGGCACAAGTCATCTTTAATGCTGAGGTGAAAATAGAGCGGGAGTTCAAAAAGCTATTCAATTTCATACCATGCTCTCATTTTCTCTGAGTTTTAGGGTTTGCAGAAAGAGACGCTATTCAATTAGGGCTTCCACGAATCCTCCTCTCAGTTCACATTTTTCTTATTTTCTTTTCATGATTCTCTGAGATTCCCCAAAATGTTGAACGACGACCTTCAAGATCTGTCCAATCACTTCCTCCAACCTCTCGCCTCCGGTTCGATGCGTTCCGCCATTGATGTGAACGACGACGACGTCAGGTTGTCAAAAAGAACCGGCTCCTGTATTTAACGAGATTCACGATAAAAGTGCAGGAGCGGAGAGTGTTATCGGATTCACCCTCCTGCAAGATGCGGACGCAGCCGGGGTAAGTTGTTATTTTCCATGTTTGGTTGCCAAGAATTTGGTAAAAAGATTATAAAGACGGAAACGATTGTTGGTCGGGAGATTGTTGCCCGGGCTTTTACTTGTTATAGGAAGTTCTACTGGAGAGAATCGCTGTTTGCTTCTTGAGAAAATGCAGGAGAAAAGAAGAAATTAATGACCGGATTTTGAATTTAGAAATATTTTTGAAATTTATAGATTATGATTTTGAAAATTTTCGGTAAATGCAACTCTTTTCTTGATTCTGTGATTTATCCGTTCGAACAAAACTTGATTTGAGTTCTAATTCTATTTCCCCGTTGTGAAGTTCTTTTGTCCTCTGTTCTTTTTAAAAAAATTTAAATTAATCAAAAGGGAAAAACAAATTATGGACTCATTCTTGTTTTTGAAAAGTCTTTTATGTTCTAAAAAAGAAAAAGAAAAAAAATCAAGAACATGGAAAAACGTTTGCTTTCGCGAAGTACTCTAAGAACACAAAACATTTTCAAAAAATACCATGACCTTTTTGGTTCCTATTTTCAAAAAATGTTTTATGTTGGCAAAAATAAGGAAACAATCGTTTGGTTACTGACTTTTGTTCTAAAAGCACCTAAATATATGAAAAATCTTAAATTTAAATAACGATAACGATTTTTAGAAAGCAATGAAAATTATATTTTTGTGTTTTGGTGTTTTAAAAGCAGATTTTTAAAAACGAAACCACGTAGAAGTCGAGTGTGTTTTGTGTTTTGCTTCTTGTCGAAACATTTTCAAAAACAAGAAATACACAGGTCCAAATGGTATTTTTATGTTTTGAGGTATTCTTTAAGTACAGTTTTAAAAAACATGAACCAATCAAGCCTTATGTAGTTTTTTTTTTCTTTTTTAATTTGTAAAGAGTGGCTTGGTACCAATCTTCTCTGTCATTTCCCTTACAAAATGATTTGATTTGCCTATTATTTTTCTATTTTCAAATTTTAATTTTCATTTAAATTATCAGGTGTCCTTTTGCTAATTTATTTTCTTATAAAAAATTTTATTCTGATTTGATGAAAATATTATTAAGTACATATTAAATTCAATTAAGTCACAAAAGTATTAAAAAATGTTTGGAATTAGAGATGAACCGAATATAACTGGATTTTGGTAAAATAGAGTATTTAATATTAAAACATGATGGATTTTATTTTTTTATTAGGAAAGAATGATACTTTTTTAATATATAAAAAACATAGTTATAGATGTAATTAATATAAAAAAGATGATTTAGATCCAGATTAGATGAATTGTTTTCAGGTTCAGTCTCAATTACTCTGAAACGGACCCCATGTAATTTTTTTGGTAGCAATAATCAACTATTGTCAGATTTTTTGAAACAGTTTCTATTTTTAAAACAATAACTATTCTTAAATTACATGGCAAATAGAGATTTAAGTGATCTTTCATTTCTAGAATCTCTTTTATTATAAATCGAATTGTTACGATTGTTTGTTTGTTCTTCTTCTTTTTAACTTTCTTGGAATTTAATCTAGTACAATGCATGAGCAAAGTGGGAAAAATGGTTGCCCGAAGTCAATGGATGCCTTCCACAGTGACATACAATAACTTAAATAACCAATGTCTTAGGGGTTGTTTTGTTTACTGTTTGGGTTGTATAAAGGAGTAATTATGTTTGACTTTGATTTTTAGATGATTGTCTTTAAGAAAAACCATATAGTATCAGGTTGTTGCATATCCCCGAGACATACAATGAGATTCTATGTCCAAGGCGTCTTCTATTGTGTGAAACATTTGAGAAAGATTCAAGAAAAGAATTAAGAAAGGTATAATGGTTCCATCTGGCGGATTATCCAGAAAGCTTATGTGGAAGAAGGAATAGAGATTCCTTCAACGAAGGAGGAAGCTGATGACGAAGGGAAACTTAAGTAGGAAGAACATAGATTCCATAAGTTGATATTTTTGTAAAGAAAGATGCTACATATGTTGCACTTTTTAGTACCTATATATTTTAACTTATTACTGAGACATTACTTTCATGCTGGCACATTTGAAAAGTTGTGCAGTATTCTGAAATCTAAAAGAAAAAAGTGTAACGATTTGATCTAATCATTTAGATATTGTTCACTTTAGGTCTAAGGGGCTCTTATGGTTTTAAAACGCGTCTCTTATCCAATGTGGAATGTGACAAAAAGAATCGTGAATGGTCAACATTGCGAAATATTGGGATAACAATTGAGTCTAACATTGGAATTATTCTAAATTAATCACCTTTATATTGTTTATAAATGCATTATATCTGAGTCTATAATTTTAATTAAAACCTCCCATATACCTTGCTATTAACTAGATAATATATCATCTTTTAAGTTTTATCACTTGAGATTCAATGTTGTGGTAATTGTGTTGCTAACTTGAATTAATAAATTTATTGTTAAAAAAATGAAGGAAAAGTAGAAGAAAAAAAAAAGAATTAAATTTCATATAATGTTTTTATTTGCTACCTCGAATCAATTTTATATATTTAAACTCATCAATATAAAAATTAAACTTTAAGTATTTTATTTATATTTGATTTTCTATATTTTTTATTAGATAATCAAACATAAGAAGTTATTTTATTTAGCATTTTTTCTTTTCTTAGTATTTTTCAAGAACCAAACACAACCTAAATTTTTTTATTAAACAACTAAACATAAGAAAATCATTTCCCCTTTTTTCTTTCCTGATATTTTAAAATCGAGAACCATGGAATGTTTTACCCTTGTGAGCAGGTTTTGTTAAATGATGTAAGGCGTCTATGACGTAACTGAACACACAAGGGCGATCCGGCGGTGGTGGGTCGACCGCCTCTCCAATGATTAAGTCAGTAATATGGAGGAAGAGGAGGAGGAGTTGAGATAGTAGGAATTGCATGCGCTTAGCACGTGGGGATTTCCCGATTTATAAGGGTTTGGTTTAAATCTTATTCTTATTTAGGAATAATATGTTTCCTTATTAGAGGATTATCATTTATGGGATGAATATGTTTTTCCTTATCGAGAAATTGTCTTTTTATGGGATAAGATCTGTTTTTCCTTATCCAGGATTATCGCACAAGGGATATGTGTTTTTCATATGAAGGATATCATTTGGAAATAAAGGATTTAGAAATTAGGAATTCGAGGATAAATATGCTGCGTATTTTCCATATGTGTGGTGAGGAATTGTGCGTGGGGGGACTCGAGATCAGTGCGGGTTTTGGGTGCATACTGCACAGTGGGTTCAGTGTGGTTTAGTGTAATGGGTGCCTTGGGCCGCTTCATGAGCGGGCCCAGCGATGAGAAAGGAAGGCTTTGTATCTTGGATGCTGAGCCTCTTGAGTAGTGGGTTGGGCTTAAAAAACAGGTGGTACCTTATTGCTTTCGACTGACATAGTTAACATCTAGGCCAGTCGATACCATAGTTAGGTGGCGCGGTTCTTGATGCCGGCCCACGGCCCGTAGATAATATCTAATGGTCGATTCCGTCGGTGGCGTGGTTCCAGCCCGACGCCGTGTCATAGTTAACGGCTGGCTAGTCAATCCCAGTCGGGTGGCGCGGTTCATTGACTTGCGGAAGCCCGGCATAGATAACATCTAGGCGGTGATCAATCCGGTGGCGCAGTTCCAGCGACTTGCCCGGTAACAGATAACATCTAGTGGTCGATTCAAAGTTCAAGTGGCGAAGCTGACACAGTCCAGTAGAGCATAGATCACATCTAGGCAGTCAATTAAAAGTCAGGGTGGCGCGATGGAAATGACATGCGAGCCCGACAAACAACTTCTAATTTGGTCAATTCCAAAGTCGGGGTGACGTGGAAGCGGCATGTAAAGCTGGCATGAGATCCATGTTTGGTCTGGTCAAAGATCAGGGTGACGTAGTAAAATGACACCGCGACCCGGCTTAGATAACTCTGGTTGGTCAATTCTAAAGTTAGGTGTACGGAAGCGAGCACATTCGGCCGATAAGATCATCGATTGTCCAGGTAAAAGTCCCAGGGTGGCGCGTTAAAATGACTTGCAGGCCAATAGATAACTTATGGCTGGTTAATTCCAAAATCCAGGGTGACACGAGCCGGCACAATAGGCCCAGTATAGATCACATCTAGCTAGTCAACTTAAAAGTCCGGGTGGTGCAGTAAAATGACATGTCACGCTTGACAGATAACAGCTAGTCAATTCTAAAGTCAGGGTGGCCAGGAGCCGACATGTCGACCCGGCATAGATCATCTAGTTGGTTAAATTAAAAGTCCGGGTGGCGCAGTAAAATGACACCTTGACCGACTTAGATAACATCAGCTAGTCGATTTCAGTAAGACGCGTGGGAAATGACACATCGGCTCGACATAGATCATCTATTTGATTGGTCGTCAGAATTGGCGTATTAAAATGACACTGTTAACCTCAGGGTAACATCGTCTGTCTTAGTTCCAAGTCGGGTGAGGCGTAGGAAGCGACATCAGGCCAGCGCCAGATCCGCATCTAGTTGGTCAATTAAAGTCCGGTGTGTGATCAAATGACTGCCCGGGCTTAGCATAGATAACATCTAAGCGGTCGATTCAAAGGTCGAGGGGTGAAGTAGCGGGAAATTGACTGTTCGACTGTTTATAGATCACATCGGGTTGGTGAATTAAAAGTCGAGGTGGTGTAGTAAAATGGCACTGCCAGACCAACCTAGATAACCTCTAGTGGTCAATTCCAAAGTTTGGTGTATGATAAATGACACATTAGGCACAGTATAGATTATATCCTTTGTCGTAAATTGGGATGGTGCTAAATGTACATCATTTGGCATAGTTAATACCAGTACATTTCGAATAAAAGCACGGGCGACTACACATGACCTGTCAGGCGGCATGGTTAATATCTAATGAGCTTATATTAAAAATGCGGATGGTGCTAAATGCTCTTACTATCCCGGGCCCGACATGGCTAAATATCAACGGCTCATATTAAAGTCGGGATGATTAAATGCATACTGTCAGGCTGACATGGTTAATATCCCGGTAGGCTCATATTAAAGAATCAGGATGGGCGTAAATGCCTATCAGATAGCATGGTTAATACCTAGTTGGCTCAGAATAAAAGCCCGGACGACGCTACATGACCTATCCATCTCGGCATGGTTAATGCCCAACCGGCTCATATTAAAGTCCGGATGGCGCTAAATGCCTGTCAGGCTGCGACATGAAAAATGCCCGGCCATTTCCCAGTTAAAGTCGAATAAATGCTCAGTGAGTCTAACACTTCCTTAATGTAGGACTTATGGCTGCGGTTGAAACTGTAGTGCTAGACACATTCTAGCCCCGTGCTTGATTTAAAGGCAGTGTGGCTCTAAGCATTAACTTTCTTTCTCTTAATTGCACGGGGCAGGCTGTCTTGTTCCCTCAAGGTGGCGATCGGAGCCGGACCGAAGCTAATAAGGCCCCTTCGGCGATCTCATTTCGAGGCTGAGGGGGGCGACCTTTTACACCGTTGGAGAAGGAGCTACCCAGGATTGGCTTCCTTGAAATGTTAGCAGCTCAAAATGTGTCACCAGCGACTCTCCCGGCAACAAACGGGGTATGGCGGAGCTATGTGGAAGGAGTGGGCTGGCTCCTGTGAGGTTCTTAGGCAGCAAGAGGGCTTGTTGTGCTCCCTCTCGATGACCTCGATGTCGGTGGTGTTAGGAAACGTCAGTTCCTGCGCTTTATATCAGGCTCGCGCGTTCAATGGGCGCGTGGTCTCCTAGTCCCTTGACTTTCTCCACTCAATATCAAAGCAGTATTTTCATTGAAGAAGCATCGACCTTTGTGAGAAAAAGGGGGACATTAATGGGTACGACTTTTAGGCCCCAGGCCACTACTCCGCAAATAGGCTGCCATACGGTGTGCTTCTGCAGCCTCGTGACGACCAGGTGGCCATTACACTAAAACCATACGGGACCAGACAGCGGATCTAAGACTTGAGTGTGGGATCAGGAAGTCCCCACGGTCGGCCACCTCACCACATATATGGGAAGAATACGCAAGTATATTTATCCACTGAATTTCCTAATTTCTAAATCCTTTATTTGGAAGATAATCCTTCATAAGAGGAAAAACATATATTATCCCTTAAAGGATAATCCTTAATAGGAAAAACGGATCTTATCATAAAGGATAATTCTTGATAAGGAAAAATATATCTTATCCATAAAGGATAATCCTTATGGGAAAAAGCAGGTCTATTATAAAAAATAAGAACCTTGAAGATTTGAGAATAAACCACATAAGTGGAAGATCCCCGTAAAAGAAGGTATGCAATTCCCTACCTCTCAACCTCCTCTTTCTTCCTTTCCATGTTCTTTGACTTAATTATCGGAGGGCGGCATGCCCTGGCCGGATCGCGCCCCTTTGCATCGATCACATTGGCTTCACAAATGCTCCATAGATCAGACAGACAAAAATTGGTTTCTTACCCCTCAGCTTATTTTGGATCCCCATGGGACTCAGAGATTGTTAAGTCGACCACGTACTAGGCCTCTTGTGGGGGTGATGATTATTATGTTAAAAAATATATTATTCTCTATATTGGTTGTCTAATAATTGCAAGGTGTGTGTACTTTATTGGGAACAGATGAAGTAATATTAACTGCTTGTACATCAATCATATGACTATTAAGATAGCCCAAAAAAGAAAAGAGAAAGACATTAATTAAAATGAAAATTGAAGACAAAAGAAAGAGTTCAAAGTCAAAATAATTAATTTTCAAAAAAAAAAAAAAACTTGTAGACTTATTTTTAAATATTCACAAAACGAATATTTTTACTTATTAAAACTTTATTTACTAACTATGGTTTTGAAAATTAACCTTAAAACCGAATTCATCAATTGTGGTTTTAAGGTAAATTTAAAACCGCATTTACTAATTACAGTTTTAAGGTTAATTTTTAAAACCGTAGTTGATAAATACAATTTTAAGGTTAATTTTAAAAAACGTAATTAGTGAATACGGTTTTAAAAGGCAAATAGACTAGTTTGACGAGTATTTTGAAAAGAAGTCTATATGCTTCATTTAAAAAAAATGAATTACTTTGATATCAAACTCAAAATGTAAGATATTATTAGAAAAATTTATTATTTTATACACAGCATAAATAACCTATAGCAATGAATTCTCTGAATACTAATAGATATCATTATAATATTTTGCTAATAATTAATTTATTATTTGTTTGGAAACTTGGAACATGAGAATAATTAGTGAAAAAAGAAGAAAAAGGAAATAAATCTGACTGCTTTTTTTTTTTTACCATAAATATGTAGTAATTTGGTTTCCAAAATACCTAAAAAGGCTACAAAAATTTTAATAAAAAGAAAAAAAGCATTTACTTTATTTTCTCATAGTCATATATGGCTAATCACTTTTTTAATAAGACAATTCAATGAGAATAATTAATTTCACAAAAGTGTCCACAAAACTTAATTTCTTTTCCTAAAACTTCAGTGAAAACACCATATGGGTAATCCTATTGGTTTGTTTTAAAAGTGAATTCTTGTTTGTAGATATAAAAGAGGAGAATGACAGTGTATATCAACATTGTCGTTACATCTTCTGAGAAGTTAGCAATGGCTAAGTTCTATTTTCTTGATCGTCATAGTGCTTGTTTAATTGCTGCATGTTCTACTCATCCTCAGCAAGAGGATGAGGACTGTGCTGATGATGAAGATATAAAGGCAGAAACCAGACCATGCCTTTTTTTTTTTTATAACTTTGATGTCTAGGTCTCCTACGAGGCTTTAGAGTTAACATTCAATTAAACGGAGGTTAAAGAGGAGACTTCCGAACTAATGACATTTGATTAAATCCAAGGTGTCACATCCTTCGGTTAAAAAGCGAGTGTTATTGTCCTTAGGCTGAAATTTGGACAATATCTACATGGATTGGTAGAGCCGTTACAAATGGTATCAAAACCAATCCCTGACCTCAATGTGGGAGTATGTTCTGTTTGGTCCCATAGGGGTTGTTCGTTCATTTGGTTCCGCAATCCCATGAGACACAACGAGGTCGACGTTGTGTTTGCATAGGGGTGTTTGTCACATCTCACATCGGATAGGGGAGAAACTTTCTTACATTTTATAAGTTTGGGCTTCTTTCAACCTAATAGACACGTTTTAAAACCGTGAGGGTCCATTAGGCTCGAAGGTTTTAGACAATATCTACATGGTTGAACAAAGTTCGTTACACAAGGTTTTATACCAACCGTTCATTTTGTTATCTTGTACTGTTGGTGAACTCTATAGCAGTGAACTCTGAAAATCTTGTGACATATTTTATTCTTTGATCTTTGTCATTGGTTGAACTGTTTGTTGATCATCTTGTCTCTAGTCTATGGAATTTAGGGTTCCCTCAAATTCACGATGGGCAACGTTTTTTAGATTTGCCTCATTAAAAGTATTGGATGAAATTTGAGAATTTGTCCACGTTCGGTTGGACCGGTGGCTTAGGTTCAAGCGGTGGAGGTTAAGCATTTACTATATAATACATAATATATACTATTTTTTTGTCTATTTTATGGTTGTTGTGTCTTAATTTAATATTGATTCATGAACAATTTTGATGATCATGTATGTTTGTATAGTCTATCTAGGATCCCTTCCCCAAGGGGAATTCTTTCCTTTGTCACAACACCATAATATTCTTGAAGATGTTCTTGAGGGCAGGTAAAAACATATGAAGTTTTGAAGTTTTTTTGAAAAAAAAAAAGCAATAATCTAGAACTATGGTTTGAGTTGAGATTTTGTGTTTTCTCTCTTTGTTCTTGAAGGATTGCTTGGTCGAGAAGTTATAAGAGAAGCTTCAATGGATTTGCGTAAAGCTCACCAAAAAGAGCGAGAAAAATTGTTTAGTATGTACCACCAGATCCCGTTCAAATGTTTTGGAACTTTTTTTTTTTTTTTTTGAAATATTTAGTTAAAAAACATCAAATAATCCAAAATTTGTAAATCTAACCCTTCCCATGGTTTTTCTTGAAAAATAACTCATTATAGACAAAAATACCCTTTATCATTTTAGGTATTTACATGTCTTATAAAAGAAATGATTATTTTTGTAAAAAAAAACAAAAATTGTTTTTGTTAAATATGGTAAAAAATTATTCATATTTCAAAGGGTTTTTTTTAATCAAATCACTTTTTTTTGGTTTGCAAATTTTAAGACTAAAGTATTTACATGTTTTCAGACAGGGATGGTGTAGTGTCGATTTTCAAGCCAAGCTACTTCAACTGGAAACAACAAGATCTTAGGATTTCATGGGACTGTCTGAAACTATTGAGCGAAGGCCTATTATTGAAAGTGATGTTATAATTGGATTCCTTGATACTGGAATTTGGCCTGAATCAGAAAGCTGCAGTGATAAAAGGTTTTATTACCTCCAAAAAATGGAAAAGGTGTTTGTCCGGAAACAATTTTACTTGCAACAATGAGACAAAGTTGTTCCCCCTCAGTACTCGAACCACTAGACCTTATACATTTAAATGTGAGCTCTTAACGGCAGGATTATGCTATTTGGAATGGAATAATTTACAGTGCGCATGACATTGCGGTGTGGTATTTAAGCATTCATGTAGGTGACTCGAATCCGATCACATGACAAACATATGAGTGACTCGAGCTCAATAGGGAGGAAGATCGGGCATGACCCCAGCTCAACCACCACAGACATCGAGGTGGGTGGGATCGAATACTTGAGCAAACAGGCCACCTCGAGCATGGGAGATAAGACAAACAGAGCATGGATTGTTGTCCACCTTAAGAGGCATTACGATGCAGTTAATGTACAACAGTTAATATATAAATTAATGAATAACGTAAGGACATTGAGGGTCACTCATAACTACCAATTTCATAATCGTGCACCATGTAACACCCCCCAACCCCACGATGAGTATATAATGTACGGGGATGTACCCGAAAGGGCGATCCAGTTTTTTTTTTTTGGAGAAGTAATAAACATTCTTTTAGAAGGACACGTAACCTTTCCATTGATGTCGAATGTGGGAACAACAAAAAGTCCCACGCTTCTCAGCCTGCTGAGAGCGATTATGAGTTGCTTCCAAACTTATCGATGGGAGAAATTCCTCCTTCCAGTTCTGAGCCTATGCTGTACCAACGACTGTTGTCATTAGAGCGAATGCTGAGAGATCAACAAGAGTTCCACCAGAAGCAGTTGACCCCATTCTTAGCGGCTAACACATCCTTGCACGAAGAAAACACACTTTCGAAATGTGGCCATCGTTCCCCATCATGGTAACTCATCGGTGCCCCACAGTCCTACGCTATCCCGAATCCACTGATAACTTCTCTTTTTCCCCTTGTCAGGTTCATCTCCTTGCCAGCACTTCCCGACTGATCGGACTCCCTTTCCGTGAAGGAATCTAGACCCTGCGTTGCGTGCATTGGACAACATGGCATCGTCCCCATTTGTATTGCTGTATTGGCTGCCTTCGATGTGCAGATTCAGACGTATTGGCTGCCTTCGATGACGCCATTTCCGATGGGGTTGACATCATTTCAATTTCTCTTGGAAAGTCAATAAGTTTGACTGCAGATGCATTGGCAGTCTCTTTCATCTTCATGAATAAGGTGTTTTAACCTTGAATTCTGCGGGAAATAGCGGTCCTAATGGATATTCAACTGGAAGTGTTGCACCATGGATGGTTAGTGTAGCAGCAAGCACCATAGACCGGCAAATCATCTCCAAGGTTGTTCTTGGCGATGGAACAACTTTAGATGTATGTACTACTATCTAAGTCCCTTTTCATCATAATGGGACAGATGCACAAGTGCCACGCCCTGGCGAGTTTTGCATTATGTCTGTTTGCCTTAAACTTTTTTCGGTTCCAAGATAATATATAAACTGTAGTCACCCATGTCCATTTCATTAAAAAAAGTCACAACCATATTGGAAACTTTGACATGTGTGGGGAGTATGGGGATTTTAATAGGCTTGTCCATATGCGACATTTTTTAACAGTAAAGGCATGACTAAGTTAGAGAAGTAAACTTCGAGAATGTCTTGTGAAAAAGTTTGGGATATTGCAAAACCACTTTGCCACTTGAGCTTTTTTGGAGTCAGAGATAGTGTGATCGCCCCATTGCCCATCTCATTAAAGTCACAACCATCTTTGAAAGTCGACATGTGTGGGATTGTGCGGATTTTAACAGGCGTTTGTTCATATGTAACATTTTTTTAACTGTAAAAGCATGACTAAGTTACAGAAATAAACCTCAAGAGTATCTTGATATTGAAAAAAAGTTTTGGGAGATATCATAAAACGAGGGAACGCTATGTTATCCCTGAGTACTTGTAAGATCTTTTTCAAGTGTCTTGTGTGCGATTTTAATCTCTATATATCAACAGATTAGTTCCTTGAATGCAACGAAGTTTCCTCTAGTGTATGGAGAAGACACAACCCGGAAATGTGATGCAAATGAAGCCATGTAAGTCAATTGTAGATGCTGTATCTATATGTATATATACCTTGGAGTTTCATGTTCATGATAGATATTTGTTGTATATGTATCAGGATGTGCTCCTGAGATTATTTGAAAGAGATAAGTGAAGGAAAAATCATACTATGTAGAAGCACCACAGGAGATAGAGATGCTCATGGGGCTGGTGCAGTTGGATCAATCTCACAAGAGCTTGATGATGTTCCTTCAATGTTCCTTTTCCGATAGCAAAATTAAATGATGAAGAATTTAGAAGGGTTGAATCTTATTACAATTCCACAAAGTGAGGGTTCTTGATGAATTGTATATTTGCTAATTATTTAATCTTCTTCTTGTTGTAAGTAGCCCTACAATTACCACTGAACACTTCTTTACAGAAATCTTCAATCAAACATATTAAAGAAATTGAATCAATAAAAATATTAAGGGCCAAACCAATCATAGCTGAGATTTTGAAGGGGTACACTTAGCTTAGTTCATGATCTATATTTGGTAGAGTTGGGTGTCAATTTTGTTCGACCGACCTAAAAGAGAGTTGCATGTGGTGTGATATTATGAATTTTTGGAATCTGTTGTGGTGGTGAAGGGATCAATCTTGTTTTCATATTTGGGGTGTGGACTCCTCTTTCATGTATGTAGTTTTTTCCTTTTTAGAGTTTTTGCACGTAAATATATGTGTTTTTGTTCTCATTGGTTATTTCTTGTTGCATGCTTCTCGTTTTTAAAAAAAAAAATAATGCAGCCAGATATAACCTTGAGGAGAGATGTGGCAGCATATTCCCCTGATGGTTTTGTTACTCATGCGCCTAAAGACGAAAGGTCAATCAAATACAATATACTATCAGGAACCTCCATGTCTTGTCCCCATGTTGCTGGAATTGCTGCTTATATCAAAACATTCCATCCTGATTGGTCTTCAGCCATCCAATCTACTCTTATGACTATCAGTAGTCTTCATCATTATATTTAAAGTAACGATCTAGCCAAATCATATAGGTATTATCCGCTTTGGGTTCAAGGGACTCTCACGGTTTCAAAATGCGTTTACTAGGTTGAAAATAACCCATACTTATATAATATTAGGAACTTTCTCTTATATCGGCATGGGGTGTGACACATCAAATAGGGAAGAAAATTTTTAGCTACGTAAGTATGGACTTATCGACCTAGTTGATGCGTTTTTAAAGCGAGAGGCTCCCTTGGACCAAACGAAAATATACATAGTTAGACCAGGCAGATTCACAGTTAACTCCCATACGTAATCTAACTTTCTTCATTTCATAAACTCAGTTGTTTGCTTGTGATTTTCTTCCTGTTCTTCTGTTCATAGATTGTGGCCCATGAATGGTACTGCATACAACGATAATGGTGAATTCGCCTTTGGATCTAGGCATTTTGATCGATAAAGGCATAAACAGGGTTTAGGGTGCATTTGGGAGAGCTTATCTACAACTTATTTAAGTTTATCTTCTCACATAAATACTTTTGATAAAAATTGTAGATGTTTGGAAGAACTTATAAAAATAGCTTATGACTCCTCTATAAGTCATTTTTATCTTATTTTAATAAGCTTCATGGAGAAACTTATCGAAAAAACTCAAAAAAGCTTATATGAAATACTAAAATTAGTTAATGACAAAAATGTCATTATGAACAATAATGAAAAAAATAAAAAACTAAAAACTTTCCAAAAAATTATGTAAAAAATAGGTAATATTTTTGAAATTTTATATATAAAAGAATAGGAAAAAATTCTGAAAAATAATGAAATAAATTCCAAAAAAATTAAGTAAAATTGGGTAAATTTTTTGAAAAAATAGAAAAAACTTCGAAAAATTTATTTAAAAATAGGTAAAATTTTTGAAAAAAATTATAAAAAATATAAAGCAAATTTTTTGACATATAATTAAAAAATAGAAAAAAAAAATCTATTGATGGTGATAATAATGATATTGATGATGATTTTCTTTATTTAGAATTTGATGCAGATCCATGAATGTTTATTTTGTTTTTGAACTTAGAATTTTTGTGATGATGGAAAGCACTAATGGTGTTTGTTATTTTTTCTTTTTATTTAGTTTTGAAAATGTTTGTGATGATGGGAAATACTAATGATGTTTGATGTCATTTCCTTTATTGCAATTTATTATTAGATTAAAACTATAGACAATATTTAGTGGGATATAAAATTTTTATTTATATTATGTAGGATTTACTTATCAGCAAAAAAACACACTGAGTGTGCGCCAGCCTCGAGGCCTCGAGGCTCTTGGCGTCGATACATCTTCTGTGGCAAATAGCTATGAGTCGTAGTACGTCGCGTTCCGATTTATAAGCATGTCGAATTAAAGATTTTAATGAAGAAAAAAATGCATCAAAATATTTTAGTTTTATAATCTCTTTGATACATATGAAACAAAATTGAAGAGGAGTATGGTTCATTAGTTATTTTTATCACCCAAATTCTGAATTGAATAATAAATGTTTTTCGACATATGGTAAATCTTTACTTTGTTTTTATTTTTTTATCATGGTTTCATGACACACACACACACACACACACACACACACACACACACACACACACATATATATATATATATATATATATATATATATATATATATATATATATATATATATATATATATATATATATATATTTCGTTCTTTAGTTTTTAATTTTTAAAATTTATGACAAGTGCTTATTTATTCAAATACTTCCAATATTATAAGTTCATATGATAATGCTGATAATTTAAAAATTTATTATAAGTCTTTGTGTAGTAACTCCCATCCAACATAAATAGCTTATTGAATAAAATCTTATAACGTAAACTAAATCAAATAGCTCTTATAAAATAATTGTAATTAAGTTGTTTACCCAAACGAGGGGCCTTAGCGTGAAGCTTTTATAGTATCTTAAATACTTATTTTATCCCCATGTTTTGCTTAGGTTTAGTATTTTTATGAGATAAATAGGGTGTCATAATGTTTTCTTTTTCTAATTTGTGATTACCCCAACCATTTAGTAGGAAATGGCGAAATTGAAAAAAATCAACAAGTAAAAAACATGTGATCCCTTTTGCGGGTGTGATGTATACATGACTCCCTCATTGACATGGGCGGTCTAGACTTTGAGAACTTTTCGTAGACATCCGAGATCCACATGATTGGTCGGAATGAGGCACTCATGCTATAGTGTGAGTTAGCTTTGATAGTTCCTGTAGTAGCTCCCATTTCGCCACATTGCAGCCTCGAATCCGCCACCTTCTGACATGAATGTCGGGCCACGTGTTTTTGTCGAAGCCCATCTCTATTTCTTTCTTGGTTTTGGCTTATCAGGGAGCAAGTGGGGCATTTAAGAAGGGGAGTTCGGAGGTGCTCGTGGAACAAAAAGGAAAGATCCTTTGGGTGGAAACACAAAGGCAAATCTCTCTTAGGAGTATTGTATGAAAGAAGAAGAAGGAAAATTTAAAGAAGAAATAGGTTTCATCTATCATCTTCTCCTATTTTCTTCTTTTTCTCATTTTATGGTTGTATTTCCCTCCATGAGCTAATCAAATCTGTTTTTCTAGGGTTTTGATGTAGTCTAAGCAAATGAAGACTATGGTGTTTAGCTTTGATGTTTGGATTTTCTTATATATTGAATGTTTCTGTTAATTCCTAATGCTTGCTGATGATTGATCACCATTAACATTATTTTTTGACCCACGATTTGAGGTTGAAACAATAGTGGGACCCAGACCGCAGATGGAATGTCATGTTTCACCATAGAATAGGGGGTATTTGTGGGTTACATGTGAAACTATTGGGTTTTCTAATGCTTAATGCATCCTTGATTATGATGGTTTGAGCTAGATATACATTAGAACCCTTTCGAGGGGATAAATTGTTATTGCTTGAGAAGAATAGTGTGCTTAGGTGAAATTAGGTCATTAATATATGTTTAGGCATTGGGAACAGTGAGGAGCCTCATCATAGGAATTTGTTTGATGAAATCAAAACCCTAGGCTTTCTTATAATTACATTTTCTCTTTGCATGTTAGTGACCTTAGTTTAGGATTTATTTAGTTTAGTTTGTTTTCCATTTCAACTTCACCTTTATGTCAATCCAAATAAAGTTGGACTATTCTAATTTCAGTACTTAGTAACCTAATCCTCATGGGACGATACTCATATTTCCATTTTATTACTTGAACTGACACGTGCACTTACGCATATAGGCACACACATTTTATGTAACACATTTTGAACCTATCAAACCCGTCAAAGCTGACTACATAAAAATGATGTGCAACATGGGGGTATGATACAAACATTGTGAGACCCACAACCATCAAGGGACAATAGTAGTGCCCTCGAAAACACTAAGGTTCCCCAGACAGTATCCTTCCACCAGATTAGAAGATTTGAAGCAAAAAACTCTTTAAAAGTTGAATTTCGAGGATAGTTACAAATTTTGGGAGTGCAAATTCTACATATAAAGCAAGTGTCATCCAACCTGAGCTCTCATATCAAGGTTGAAGTGAATCCACGATATCCTCTCTTTCAAGGTAGAAAAAATAGAAGAAATCTTTGTTGTAAGGTGTTGTTGGACAAGGATTTGATAAGACATCGATGGCATTTGCATTTACGGTGTGGTTAATGGCATTCTGAGTGTGAGGTCCATTGTTGCATATGTATACTAAGATGCATACATATTGATTAATCAAAATTTGAATTGCAATGTCGAGTCTTTCTCTTGACATCAATAATAATCTTCCCTTCTTAAAGTTAATTATAGTTTCCTTTGTTAAGCATTATCCGATTAATGAGCTTTTGTTAATAAGCTAGATAATTTGTTCGTATAGCTTGAAAATTTCTCTCCAAATGACCCTGAGGTCCGGACTCCGCATGGTGTTACTAGCTTTTTGTTAGTAAAGTACAGAAAAATGCGCTACTTTTCTTTATTTTCTCTTGTTAAAAAAATATAAAGGCAAATAAAACTTGGTACGAAAAGTGAGAATACTAAGATTTACATTTGAAAGCCAATCGAGAAAAACCATGGACAAAGGAGTAAATCAACACTATCAAAAGTTATAAGGAGAAGATAAAGGGAGAAGAAGGGTGTGGTTACAATGATCTTATCATCTCTCATCCAAAAAACCCCCAAACACAATATATATATATATATATATATATATATATATATATATATATATATATATATATATATATATATATATATATATATATATAGGTTGTGTGTAAAAGCCCAAGCCTGAGCATAAGGTAGCATGAGGAGCATCGAAACGCGTGCACTTGGCAGTAGCTTCTCACTTGGGCGGGCTTAGGAAAAATTTCTTGTTGCGACAAGCGGTACTATCTGACCAGAGTCAAGGTGTAAGTCTTGTATGTCTACTACCTTGTCACGACAAGCGTGTGCTTGTCACTGACAAGTCCTGATTCTTGATTGCCTTTTCTTCCTTCATCTTTTGGCTCAGGTCGGTCACGACAACAATCCACATGACATGAATTCCACAAAGGGAACTAAAAAGAAAAACCAATCTCCGATAACAAACAACCAACCTCTAGCAAAAGCCCCATAGGGCTAAACTGGCTCTTGGCCTTGACTAAGTCTAGCAATGTTCAAACTTTTGAGTAGCTGGAAGTGTCTTGGTCATCCTTATCAACAGATTATAATGAGTGCTAACCTTACTAACAACAATTTCACCATGAGCAATGACCTCTCGAACGAAGTGGTAGCGAATATCAATGTGCTTTGTCCTCTCATGGAACATCTGATCTTTCATGGGAAATATGGCACTTTAACTATCACAAAAGACTGTGGTGGTATACAAATCATCACAACTCTCAAACTCTCTGCTAAGTTGGGCTTTGACCCTTTGAATCTCTTCTTTATCCTTGGCTACAATCAACATGCCATCCACATACAAGACTGAATGACTCATCATCACAACTTCTAACATAGACACAACTATCATAAGTGCATCTCCTAAAGTTATGGGAAATCATAAATGATTCAAATCTCCTGTAACATTACCTAGGAGATTGTTTTATAAAGGGATTTTTTCAACAAACACACATAGTCCTCTTTACCTGAAACCACAAAACCCTTGGGTTGTTGCATTTAGATATCCTCCTTAAGCTCTCCATGTAACAAATTAGTTTTCACATCACTCTTGGGTGAGGCTGAAAATCATCACATCGCCACATTTGAAATTATAAGCAATCAAATCAGCTTCAGCATACCTTTTTGGTGGAATAACTTGTCTTCTTTCTCTATCTCTAGCAATACTATACCATGGTGCAGGTGGTGGTGGTGATGGGGATGGTTGGGAAGAACCAACACCATCCTGCTCATCTAATAAAGACTGAGGAGTAGACTTTGATGCAAGCTCTGTTCTAATCTATAACTACACTTGCATTCATGATTTCTACAGACTTGTGTCATAAGAGTCATTAGTAGAGCGAAATCTCATAACGCAGGTTTACATTCGCAATCTAGGTTCAGTTTTCCATTATCAGCGTTGGCACCGATTGGACAGCAAAAATCTTCAAATCAGAGTAAACTGCAGGAGTACCAGACCATACCTCAATCGGTGTCTTCTCGTTAATGGAAATTGAGGGAGACCGATTAATGAGAAAACAAATTGTCAGTTTGCGGCCTGAAAATGACTTTGATAGTTTAGCTTAGAAAGCATCGCAACAAAACCTTCTCCATGATAGTTCTATTCATCAGCTGAAACTCCATTTTGTTAAAATTACCAATAGCAGGTATTAGTCTAATAATGCCTTGATGCATAGGCATTAAACTCATCGGAGCAAAATTCCAAACCATTATCAATGCGGAGACATTTTATCTGCTACTTGATCAAAATCTTCCACTCCTTAAACGTTGCAAAAACATCACTCTTGTACTTTAAGAAGAAAGACCAAGCTCTCCTGGAAAAATCATCAATAATAGTTAACATATAATTAGCGCCTCCATCAAAAAGCACTCTAGATGGTCCCCAAAGATCAGGGTGTAAATAGTCGAGTTCCCTTGGTGTTGTGAATACCCTTAGAACTTATTTCGTCTTCTTTCAAAGGGCATAATGCTCATAAATTTCAATTTGGTAGGTACTTTGATATAAAGAAGTCCTCTTCTCTCAATTTGATCTTTTCCTTTGTAACATCCCATCCATTTGTCCAGTGAGGGCATCACGAGGCGAACTATTAACCCGACATTAGTGGGCCAATTTCAGCATATATTATGAAGACATAAACATGAAACTTCCAGTAGTGGTGTTTAAATTGTCCTATACATATATACTGAGTCCAAACTACTTGTATTTACAAGTTCCACTATCTAAAATCTTACATTTTATATTTTCATTACAGCAAAATAATTAGGGGACTACATCACTTAAAGACTCCCTCTGCTTTATGTTAGCCTGTCCCGAATGTGGAATATCTCGGCGACCTCTTCGATTGCACAGATGGATGAAACACCGTCACCCAGCTTATTGCTTAGTGGGAAAAGCAGAGATAACATATGACCACTGAGGTGAGTCCTTAATCACAATATACATGTAAAATAATTCGCATATTAAAAAGTTCAATCTCCGGTACATATGAGAGGTTTTATATCGAAGGTACGAAGTAGGTGCCTTTATAGGACAAAACTGAGATATGCCTTAGCATAAGAGATTATTACTTTTGTTTTCATATTGTTCATTATTCAGATACTTATCATATAAATGTTTTCATATATAGACCGGTAACAATGAATGAGAGGACATAGCACAATATGGACTTGAAGGTAAAGTACGATCTTGAGCAGAGGTGTGGCTTCGATAGGCGGATAATGCGCACCCACGTGCTTGAAGTGTCATGGGCCCGGGCGAGAGGTGTTGTAGCTTAGCCCCGAGCGAGAGAGTGTCGAAGCACTAAACAGAGAGTGTCGAAGCACTAATCAGGAGTGTTTATTCATTCATTATCTAGTCTTAAGTAGGCATACACTTATATGTGTTTTAGAGCATGTTATATTGTTCTTTAATCACATTCTTGTATTTACTCTCATGAGAAGCAAATAAGGCGAAAAGCAAAAAGTCTACCCCAGAAAACGGGTTTTCACTTCGAGGCGACAGGTTGATACCTATATCCATATCATGTACATTTTATTTAGTAATTAAGATCATATGCTTGTATACATGCTTATGAACCCCCTTTATTTCACTTGTTAAGATCCTTAATTAATCCAATTTCATACCTAATTATCACTCCTTGGAAATCCGAACAAACAAGTGATGGTTTCTAGAATTAATAGAAGAAAGGAAACAAAAATAGGACTACAGGTTCGCCTAGGCTTGAGGACTTGAGCCAAGGAGGAATAGCCTTCATCGAGGAAAGGCAAAAACTGACAATTTTGGGGCTTCGGGTTTGCCTAGGCGAACAGACCTTCGCCTAGGCGAAGAGCTTCGCCTAGGCGAGCACTCCTTCGCCTAGGCGGAGAGGCGTCGGGCTTCTAGAAATGAGGCATTTTTGACATTTTCCACCGGAAATTTCCAACCAAAACAAAACAAACTCAAAACAAAACCCAACTCAAACCAACCTAAAAACACATTTAGAAGAGTTAGGGTTTTTCTAACACAAACATAGATAAGGAATGAGTTAGGACAGTTTCTTAACCTTGATTTTCTTGAACTTCAACAGCTTCCTTTCTTCTTTGCTTGAACAAGTAGAATCCAAGAAATAGAGAAAACAAACTAAAAATGGATATTCCTCCCAAAATCGAGATGTACTAGAACCCCAAGCTAAAATGAAGACTTTTCTTTCTTTAAAAGACAATTTATTGTCTTAAGGGATTTTGCTCAAACTTGTAGCCCTTGCAATTTAGTCCTTCCACTTCATTAATTTTCAATTCAACTTATCATAATTATAATTTAATATATAACCTTTTTATCTTATGTCCTTTGGGTCCTTAATTGGCTAATTACCAATTTACCCTTTTAACTTCTTTAATAATTCTAGTTATATCATTTTTCACACTTAGCACTTAAATTTCTGAAAAATACAAATTTGACTATTATTATACCCTAAATATGTCATAAAACTAGTAAGGTATAATTTGGGGTGCTACACCATTCTCACTCATATGCCCAAGGGATTGCATATGCAACGGTTCGTAACGCAACCATTTGTCGCGAGCTTAAAGGCAACAAACACCTTTATGCTTGTAGTACCTTTCAAAACATATAAGGTTGCAATTCTTTTCAGTCATTTCATCACAATAAGAGCACATTTGCTAACCTTCAATGCTCCACCTTCACCAGTGTACTTATACCTTTTTGAATTGAGAGTACTCAACAAGATGAGATTCCTATTCAAATCTGGGACGTGCTTCACATTCCCTAACGTTCTAACAATTTCATCAAACATCTTGATTTTAACTGTATCAATGCCTACAATCTTGCAAGGTGCATCATTACCATCAAGATTGCACCTTTTAACATAGTTTCATATGTTGAAAACCAATCTCGATTGGGACACATATGAAACGTGCAACTATAATCAAGATCTCATTCCTCAAAAGGCTTGGAATCGCCATTAGAAACAACGAGGAGTTCACCATCAGTGTGATCATCTTATGTAACACTGACTTGATCGGAGTTCATTGGTTGCTTTCCTTTTTGATTTGCAACTGCCTTATTCTTGTTCTCTGACTTTGCGATCATCGATGACAGTACCCACTTTTTTCTTACAATACTAGCAGGCCTTGTTTCCTAATTTTGGACTTCGATATGCTGTCTCGCTGTTCTAGCTCTTTCCTAAAACCTTCATCTACCAACAAGGCCTTCGACCTATGCCTCAGATCCATTAACAAGTTGCTTCTTTCTCTCAAATGCAAAGCTTCATAAACCTTGTGACACCCTAGGCTCCAGTGGTCCCATTGTCTATCGTCTGACTGTGAAACACATTGTATCCTCATATCATGAGACCATTACATAAGTAAAATGGACCAATAGGGCCCATTCGTCATACTCGTCCATGCGGTTCTGAGACCATACATTTCTATGAATCTAAGAGTTATTACATCACTCCTAATACAAAACATATATTAAAACTGGAAATTCGTTCTAATAGATACACAAAACAAGAATCAAGACCGCGGTCAGGCCAGCTTCATAATCCCACGGCCTCTAGGGCGTCGTCTTCTGTGCACAATCACATATGCGAAAGGGGGTCAACGACGGGTGAGCTAACGCCCGGTGAAATAAATCTATAAGGGCTATTTCTACCCTAGGTGCACATCTGACCAATCATTTCAGTCAGACCAACAACCAATCAGGTACATACATGTTATCTATCCTTGGAAAAATCATGCATGTATGAGGCGGTATTTGTACATAGCTGAGTCACGGGTGACCCTCAGGCCACCACACTTATGAAGTGCGATGGGAGAAATCGATCTTGAGTCAAATTCAGACTCCCATCTCTGGCCTCGTAGTCCTATGTGATATTTCTTTGTCGTTTCGTGTCTTTTTAGGTAATGAGCTTTTCGGGGTCTCACCAGCGGGTCTCTTACACCCTCCAGGCATTTTCGGGCTTTCCTTTGGTGGATCTGTTTGTCTAACCCGGGGTTTAGGTTTTCACACCCGAGGGTATATATCCCTACTTGCTACGTAGACACATTTCATTTTCCATTTTTCATTTTAACACTGTCGGAACTCGATTTGACTTGATCCCATTCCAAGCCCACACGATTGACAGAATGCGGTGCCAAATTGGTACTCATCCACACACTCTCATGTAATATGGTATTTACCGCACACCAATACAATACAATTGTGCTTGCACTCAAACCAGCTGACCAATGTATGAAAACCTCTACATGGACATTCTACAGTACACTATGTGTCTTTATGAAAGGCAGCTCATGTCTAATGCACACAACATTTCCTTATATTTAACATACATGCAGTCATGTTAATATTCACATATTCAAATCGTACATCACATAAGCATGCACTAACTTAGTTAGTTCAGAAAATTACGCATGACATTCATTTAAGTAATAATAAACTGACTTTGATTTTCGGTCTTAAAACTACGCCAAAAAGCGGCACATCTGATAACATCTGATAACATATTAGTTCCAAAAAAATTGCATTCAAGTAATAACAAACCAACTTTGATTTTTAGTCTTAAAACCAGGCAGCACATCTGATAACATGTGCCATGTATTAGTTCAGAAAGTGCATGTTAATATTCCTGGTCGCATGTTATTCATCGGTCATCGGTTCCATGAAAATTACAGTTAACATTCACAATTACGAATTAATATTCACAGTGTATTATTCATCGATCATCAGTTCGGAAAATTACGCATGTTAATCATGCATGAAAGCCCATAAAATTCTGCATGTTTTCATGCATACAATAATACAGTAGAGTTTTCTTCGAGTCTAAAAACACAGAACGTGCATGTTAGTCATGCGTACAAGGATACCTGGCGGGTTTCTTTGATCCTAAAAACCCCGAAACGTGCATGTTGGTCATGCATGAAACCCATAAAATTTTGCATGTTTTTCATGCATCTGATAACTCTGGCCAGGTTTTCTTTAGTCCCAAAAACCTAGAACATTCTGCGTATTAGTCATGCGAATCAACCATACACCAAGCGAAGTATCTCTTCGGTCTAAAACCGAGAAAAGTTTTGCATGTTTTCATTCAAGCGTAACACCAGCGATAACTTCTTCGATCCCAAAACCAGGAAAATCCGGCATGTTTTTCATGCGAATCAAAATCAACCATACACCTAACCACATTACAACATCATCATGCTTGTATCTCATCGGGATCAACAAAACCATTTACAGATTTTAATCGCATATAAATCAAGACCATTTCTAGATTTTAGCCTCACATAAATCGGTTTCAACAAGGCCATTTCGATTTTAATTCTCATATAAAATCGGTTTCCATAGAAAGCCATTTCGATTTAAATAAATGGGTTTCAAAGCAGGCCATTTCGATTTTAATCCCCATCAAATCAGTTTTAACAAAATACATTTCAGATTTAAATAAATCAGTTTCAACAAGGCCGTCTCAGATTTTAATCTTGTAAAAATGGATAAACAAAACAATTCTAACATCAGGTTTACGCTGAAAGCGTCATTCAATCGACTCAACTTTGCATGGATTTGCAACCACAATCATCAAACAACTCTTAAACGAAGATATAACCATGGTAGAAGAAGTCCCTACTTGTTGGAGTGCGGATCGAGCATTTCTTGAATCTGCTGGCACCCTTGAACCGAAAATCTTTGCTGGCTGGTTCTCTTTGTTTTGCTTTCTCCTTCTTCCTCTCCTTCCCTTCTTTTTTCTTTCTTTTCTCGTTTTTTCTTTCTTTCTCCTTTCTTTCTTCTCCTCTTGTCTCTGATTGTTTACTCTCCTCCCGAACTACCAAATTGGTTTGACTGGGAAGCGCCACCTAGCATCATTGTTTGACACTTAGTCAACTGAGACCAAGTGTTCTCCATCTCACAACTTGACCACTTTCATGCCATTGCATGGTGGCTTGACATTCGCCCCCACCCGACTCATGGAATCCCTAGGGCATGACACTTGTTTACTCATGTACGAAGTGTCTCCATCGATACCACATGGCACCACGGTGGCAGTCAGGTCTAAATCGTTGGCAAACGGTCGAGGTCGGCAGATTCGTTTGGTTCAACTAGATTTAGCGAGATGATTCGCGAGGCGTGATTCGTTGATCATCCGAGGTCCTGATATCTAGAAGGTTTTATGCGTATGCGGATTCAGGGTAAAGGTACCAGGTCCTTCGTTTTCGAGAGGAAAAAGAAGAAAGAAAAATACGTTTTTTCAGGGGTTTCACATTCTCCCATAAAAGGAATTCGTCAGACATTCCCACATATCTTCTGATCAAACACACATGCATATGTAACAGTCATTTAAAACATTAATGACAAGAAGACGCACCTTCCCCATGAATAGTCTGCGAAAATCATCCCATGTCATAGTCTCCAAGTCCCTGGAAGTCGTGACCCACTCCACCAGATATGGGACTCACCCTCAAGCTGGAATGAAGCCAGCGTGTCAGAAATTAGTATCAGGTGATCTCCATGGCAGGAGAATCCTCTCGAAATCTGGCGGAACCAATGGTCGACTACAGCGGGTCCACTCCCTCCGTGAGCGTCCCGGAGGGATGGTGTGCCTTGAACCTGCGGAGGTTCACTGGCTCCGACCTCTATTGCATCGGCTGGCTTATATAGCTATCGCAGCACCCATGGCCTCTATGAAGGCCTGCTGATCAAAAACAGGTGGTGGTCGACCATCATCTTCCAAAGTGAGAGTTTCATGACTATACAAAATGGTGTCTCTAAAAGTTGTGTGCGAGGAAGGCAATGAACACAACAAAATCAACCCTAAATCCTCTTCATCGTATTTGACCTCATGGTCCCCAAATACACAACAATTTCCTTAAAGGTAGAAATATGATCAATCACAAACGTATGTTCTTCTAAACGATGAGAGTTGAGTTGTTGTTTAAGATGAAATTTGCTGGGAAAACTCTTCATTGTAAACAATTTCTTCAACTTCAACCACAATGCAACGGTTCTTTTCTCCCTTAAGACATCTTGCAAAATGTCATTCGATAGATGGAGGTGATCGGGAATTCATAGCTTTTATTATCCTTTTTTTGTTTCTCTTCTCTCTTTGTCGAAGGCGACATGTAAACCTAACAACGCCTCTTCTAAATCCATCTACATAAGAATAGCTCGCATCTTGACCTACCATAGAGTAAGCCTAGCGTTGCGATCCAACAACGGAATATTGTACTTCATAAATGCCATTATTAGGGAAAAAGCAGGCAAACCCGAATATAAGCTAAAGACTAGTTTGTTAGAAAAGTAAAGGCATATAAAACTGGAACGAAAAAGATGGATCACTAAGATTTATGTGGAAAACCTAAATCGGGAAAATCCATGGGCAGAGGAGCTATAAATCCTCTATTTCAAAGATGGTCGAGGAAGAGGAGAAGAAGGTGATGAGTGCACAAATCACTCGTCTATACATGGTTTAGCATGCTTTTGTGTCATTTCATACATTAATAGATGTGTTTATCACCTTATATTTGATATAAGCTTCTTGTGCATTTGGGTAAACGACGCGGCAGAAGGAAGTAGATTGGTGATCCAGTGACGTCGAGCATCCCGGCGTCGCGGCGTTGGTGGTAAATTCCATAGCCAATATTCGCGGCAGAAGCGTCTCGCTGGGACTTCGGTCAGTAAGAGTTTCAAATAAGGGGGAAGAAAAGAACGAAAAGAAGAGGAGGACGGAAGAGAGAGGTACAAGACGGAGAAGATGACGCAGGCGTGATTCGAGAGATCGTGTGATTCCTGTATTTGTATTTTGTTTCTCGAACTCCTACTGATTAAAAAACTTAATGATTGTAATGACCAAGATGATGTTTTAGTTTTATTTCTAGGGTTTTTGATGTACCCTTGTTACATTCATATGGATTAGTTATTAATTAGTTTCATTCATTATATCCATGGATCTGATGTCGACTTGCTACATTTTAAGCCCATCTAACATGGTGGTGTTTGGCCAACATTAACATGCTCTTGTCGAGAATCTGAGATCGAGAGATAAAGGTTCCCGAGGATCCAGGTAAAGTGACTCTTGGTAAATTGGAGAGTAGAGATCTCCCGGTTCCAAGTGTGGCGATTAGGGTTTAATCATTCAAGCGTCTCGGAGTTTAGAGTTGATGTAGAGATGCAATAAACCCTACTAGCGAGATAGGTGAATATACCTTGAGAGAGGATATCTCGTAGGCACGATCAACTTGCCAGTGTGAATCCGTTAATGTATTGAATGATAAATTCTATCTAGATTATAATCCATTGAGTGTGGCAAGGGGAGGCAAAACCTTAGTCCCCATTAATTGAGTTAACAATTCGTTTAGGATCAGCTTTTCATTATATTAGCCATAAGTCACTCGAGTTTGAGATCCGGATAATATTCTAGAGTCAATTCCGGTATTCAACACACTTCTCCTTATAGGAACAACACTTGACAAGCCGCTATATTACGTAAACTCGACGTGTATACTTGCACGTGTGGGCCTACGTTTTACATTAACTTTACACAACCTATATGAAGCCTGTCAAGTTTTTGGCGTCGTTGTCGGGGAGAAGTTTTGTATTGATATTGACAATAGCGCAGTTAGATATTACTCTGGAATTCATTTTATTTTATTCTATTTACACAAGTGCTTGTAATTTGGTCTCTGCTGTTTTTGTGTGTGATTGCAGTAAAGGTTGATGTGTGTGCATGCGAAGACAGGGTCAAGTTGAACTACTCTCGTTCTATCCTGAGCTAGAGAGAACCTTAAACCGATTACACAAAGAGCAAAGAGAAGCACACTAGAGAAATCTAACAGTCATCCAGAACCAGGAAGGGTAAGATCAGGGCTAAGAGCAAAACGAGCTGCAAGGGGGACAAAATGGGAATAATGGTAGGAATTATGCTCCCAGGCCATTTATATAGCGGATAGTCCTTTATCTTTTGCTAGAAGAGTTTTTCCTTATCGCTATGGTTGTTCGATGCATATCACGAAGACCACCCATTCAAGCAAACAATTTCGAGTTGAAAACAATAACCCTGCAAATGCTTCAGAACATTAAGTTCCACATACTTCCAAGTGAGAATCCGAACACGCATTTGACAAACTTCATTGAAGTATACGACACGGTCAAATACAATGGAGTAACAGAAGAAGCTCTTAGACTGAGATTGTTCCCGCTCTTACTAGCTGATAGAACCAAACATTGGTTGATGAGCCAACCACCAAATTCCATTACCTCATGGAATGATTTGGTGCCAAATTCTGAGCCATGTTTTCCCGCCCCTCAAAGATCCTGCCGGTTAGTTGCAAAGAGATTAACACTTTTAGATAGTTGGAGGAGAACTTGCGTGAAGCACGGAGAGATTTCATGGCTGACTGAGAGGTGTCCACATCACAGGCTGACTAGATGGATGTAAGTCCACACCTTTTACAACAGTCTGAGTGATTCTACCAAAACAGTTATAAATGCCTCGGCAGGGGGCGCTTTGATGAAGAAGACTACAAACCAAGCGTATGGAATCCTAGAGGATATGGCTACTAATAGTAACCAGTGGCCTAGGGATAGGATGATACCGAGGAAGGCAGTGGGAAGTGCGGACACAGAGGTCCTGAGAAATTTGGTAAATCATGTCGTGCAACTCACCCAGCTTGATTACAAAGCGTGAGTCTTTGTAAATGCTAGTCAGGCTAACCCTTAGGAGATGTGACTCATGTGGAGAATGATATGAGTACTACGGGGGTGATCGGGCGGATGATGAGTAGAGCGGAATGCGGTGTGTGTCGGATTAATCGGCCCAGTAACAATAGGGTCGGTATGGGGGTAACACCTGTCGAGGTCAGGCAGAGCTAAGGTTGGCGGAATGTCAGAATAATTAGAACTATGGATGGAGGAGCAATCAGGAATTGCATACCAACCTCCAGAGTGAACAAGCAGGCCTCCGTCGAAAAAAAGTAGATTTGGAAGAAGCACTAGCTCAAATGCTCACTTCCCATACAACCTTTATGAATGAAACAAACGTGAATACGTAGGATCAGTCAACACAACTGAATAATCAGGCAGCACAGTTGAGAAACTTAAAGGTGAAAATGGGCCAAATGACCACGTTGTTGGCGAAATGACGAGGTTGCTTGCTATGAATCGGATTGAATCAGAAGAGGAAGGAATACTGCAATGCAATAACCCTTAGAAGTAGAAGAGGTAACTTCTGGGAACCCCACCAATGTTAATAAAGACCCCGAAGCAGTCGAGGCCAGGTCCAAAATAGGGGTTGACACGGAGCGAGAAAGATGGGGATCGGCCCAGAGTAGCGGGGTTCGATGGGAAGTACCTAGAGGTCGTGAAAGGGGATAAGCCAGTGGCAAGATACCCAACCCCACTTATCCCTTATCCTCAAAGATTGACAAAGGGTAAGTTAGAGAAGCAGTTCGCAAAGTTTCTCGATATCTTCAAGAAATTGCATATCAATATATCCTTTATGAATGCACTTGAGAACATGCCAAGTTACATGAAGCTCATGAAAAAGATCTTGGAAAATAAGAAGAAATTGGGTGAGTATGAGACTATCGCTCTAATTGAGGAGTGTAGCGCAATCAGCAAAGTACAAACTTGAAAATGCAGGCGTTTGGCTATACCATTCTTATAGGAAACTTGGTATCGGATAAAGCTCTTTGTGACTTGGGAGCAAGCATCAACTTGATGTTGCTCTCGATGTTTAAGAGTTGAAGTTGGGAGAAGCAAAGCCAGAAACGACAATAAATTTGCAATTGGTGACCAGTCCTACCTGACACTCATGGGTGTAATTGAAAATGTCTAGTGAGAAATTGGATAGTTCCTCTTTCCAATGGACTTTATCATCTTAGACATGGAAGAAGATGATACGGTCCCCATCATACTTGGTAGACCCTTCTTAGCTCTGGAAGCATAAATTAATGTGCGAAGGGTGAAGCAAATTAGAGGATTAGGAGATGAGGGTCACATTCCATGTATTCCGGCTTCTGAAACATCCCGGATGTGAGCCCGGTGTGATATCACAGGAATGTCACCCAAAGGGAGATCATGCAGAGGTGATGTAGTACTTGCAAGGATAAACTCATTGTGACCTGAAATAAAGAGAGTTGAGGGTGAGGAAGACAGGATATTCCATCCGCCCTGAGCAATGCATTGGAGCACTATGGAGATTTATTAGAATTTCTAGTCTGTTTTAAAGACAAACATTGAGATTTAAATTCGAGGCTAACGACATTAAGCAGCGCTACTTGGGGAGTGACCCAGGCATTTAAAAATTTTAATTCATTAGTTTAATTTTGAATATGTTTGATTATTTTAGAGATGGCAATTTTCTCAGAGATCGTAAACTTAACTGTCCTTGATATGTGTTGTGTTTTTCGGGCTCGAGATCGAGCGACAACCAGAGAGATAGCTGGAAATCTACTCCCAGGTTGAATGAGGATCGAACCTCGATAGAGTGCTCCTTAACTTAAAATGTGCTTTATCAAAGGTTGGAGTTACGATGTCATGACATTAGGAAAAGTAAACAACTGACTCAACGCTAATGTCATGGCGTTGGTTGCCGACATCGTGACATTGAGGTAAAATGGTTTGAGCTACTCGGGGCAATAGCGTGTTGGATCCTAGCGTCTGCGACGTTGGACTCACGAAACGTCAGCGGCGTTGGAATTTCCAATCTCTGGAATGTCGTGATATTGGATCTCAATGTTGCGACGTTGAAAGCTTGACTCTCTGGAACGTCGCGATGTTGAATCTCAACGTCATGACGTTGGAAGTGTGACTCTCGGGAACATCGCGACGTTGCCCTATTTTTATGAACATGAATGTTCATATTCTCAGATCCAGCAAATTCGAACCCTAACACTCTCTCTCTGGTTTTTGTAGATTCAACAGCCAACCCCCACCTAACCTCCCTCAAAGTCTTAAGCACACCTCTAGAAATCCAGAAAACCACAGATCCACCGTCATTATGATATTTTTTACGGTTTGGGGTTGGGTAAGTTGAGTGCGGTCGATTTGTATTGGTGTTTTTGAGTTGGTTGTGTTAGAAGAAAGGAGACCTTGTGGTGGTTGGTGGTTATAGAGAAACCTTAGGTTTGAGCCAAGAACACTATCTCACGTAGTGCATACTAGGTGTTTGATTTTTGCTAAGTGAGATTTGCGTGGCCAGTTATTGGGTATTTTGGTAGGGGGTTGCATCACCTTAGGTGTTAGAGGCTAAGTGGGGTTTTTATTAAATCCTAGAAGATCATCCAACCCCTACCTCATTGAGTGCCCAATGTCGAGCAAAAATAATAAATTAAGCTCGATGAGAAACTAAGCAAGTGAAGAGCTCGCTCATGATTACGATCATGAGAAGTTCGTCAACGTGAGGGCAGCTGAGAAATTCGGCCTAATCTCCAAGAAACGATCCTTCATCAAAGAGAAGGGATTTCACCACCTCGACAACTTCTTTAGCAAAACTATTGTGAATAAGGGATGAAGAGCTTTGCGACCCTCGAAATTACATTTGCCATGTGGTGAATACGAAAATTCCCGATCGATTTAACTTCCGCGTCTTAAGTAGACTTCAGTTTTAAGTCTATCAATCAATTCTATAACCTTAGTCGGTTAATAAGGCAATGATAGATATGAAACCTAAACTATCCCGAAGTTCTTAGGATGTTGACCAATAGGTAGGGCGAGTGGAAATTGAACAATGAGAGACATGCGATTACGCCAGAGCCCAGGCTACTTAACTACATTCCCGGTGGCATCACTTCATCATATCTGATCTTATCCCAGCGACCAATGTGTGTGAAGTGACATTATGAGCACCACTCAACTATGCCATCATCCAGGACATCCCATTTTATGTCGGCCATGTTATAGAGGATGTAATTCTCTATAACAAAGCTGCTAAGATGAATCTCGGGCACCCCTTTCTCATTTATGGTCTATCAGAAAATTTGGGGTGCCTAGCGGGACTGTGAGGCTTGGATACACCAGATTAAAGTGATAATGGTTAAGAAAGAAAAATTGGGTGTACTAAGACCAGAGGAAGTGTATGATTCAGGCAATGAGCCCTGAGATGAGGGCCGGGCTTTGTAGCGACCCAGAGCAGGCCCGTTTGGGGATCGGCTTAGGGTTCGGGTTGCTCTAATATCACCTAATCCTGCCTTATCAAAACACGTCATTAGCGTTACACTTCCAATTGGCATAAAATCATTTTCAAATATGCGAATGTTTTAAAGGGTAAGCCCATTACATTTCGGTATACAAAAGTGATTACTATAAAAGGCATATCGAAGCATTTTCAAATGATTTTAAAATATAGATATTCGAGTTAGAAATGTTTTTACCATGTAAAGTTAAAGAAACATGACATGAATGCACAAGTCGAGCATACTCCCATGATTCCTCCTTTATGACTTGACACTCCTCGATCTTGAGGTCAAAGCACAGTCACTATCTATCACTCGATACTGCGCATTGGTGGAAACAGCCACTAGAGCATTTTCATGCTTAGTGGTTCTATATAAATCCATTCTTAGTTTCAAGTTTAATTCAAATATTCTGATTTAACAATTCAAAACTTTCAAATCTTTTGGATGATCTGATGTCAATACAATACATATACTTGTTTTATATCTGATCATTTACAATTCATTGATCGTCAGTATACACTTTCATATTCAATAAATCATGCATTAATCAAATCATACATTTCACAATGCTCTTTTCATTTCAGGTGTATGCTTTTCGATTCCAATATTTCACGATCTCAAAATCAAGGTTTCAATTACGCTCCTGATTCAATTCCTTCTACAATTCAATTCGATTATGCCTTGAATTTAACATGTTTAAATTATACGGGATATTGGAAATCACCGTACGGTCTCATTTGGGGCTGTGAGGCGGTATAAAATGGTTTTATAACCGCAGTGCAGTCGGATTGAAGTCTTGATTGGTTATAAAAAATCAATTAGTGAACACTCTGGAAGTATGGTCTGTTGGGGCTGCGATTGGAGTGGCGCGCCGATACAATTGTTCGCGATCTTTTGCTGTACATTCTGGGTGCTCTGTCCAATGCCATTTGAACTAAACGGTTAACATTCAATTAGAGCGTTGGAAATCTTTTATAACAACATACGGTACAATATGTACATTTTAGTTCTCATGGTTCATTTTCAATACTCATGCAATTGCATTTGCAAACATTTCACAATCAATTTCTTCAAATCCAATTAAAACAATTCAATATGCTTTTTCTTATGCATTTAGAACAAATAGTTCAAATCTTGAAGCGAGAATAGGAGAAGATAGAACAAACCCGAAATCGTCCACTTGGTTCCAATCTTGAGTCTAGGCTTCAATGCGGAGCTTTCCTCCTCGTCAACCCCTATTCAAATACAATGACAATCACATATTAGTATGTTATTCACAAGGTTTTGGTTAGGGTTTATATCTACAGATACCCGCTTCACTTGAAAAATTTTACGGGGACACATGAAGCATATTTTGCTAATGCTTCCTTGAAAATTATAGCTCTATGATTCTATTTTTAGTAGGAATTGGAATCATCTCATTTGGATCCTCAAACTCGATTCACACGACATTTAATGCCAAAGCGGTCGGTATGCCCAACCTTTCGGTTCCTCTTTGACCCAATTTCGGGTCTTAGCTGTAATTTGGTAATGGTTCCTTCTACTCATTAAACTATGGTTCTAGGTTTTCTTATCAGAATCATCAAATGGGGATCACCAAAACTCAAGTTATAGCATTTACATCAGTACTCGATTTGCAAAGTAAATCAGCATTCTTACACATAGCTCCACTTTGACAAATTTCTGGGCACTTTGGGGTTACAATTTGCATACACTTCCTTCAAGTAAATTATTCCCCTAGAAGTCTATTTTACCCAAAATTTTGAATCACTCAATTTGGATGAGTGAAACTCAACTTATGGCCAAAACACTATAACAATACCCAAAACAGAGCATAACCAATGAGCTACCCGAGCTCACCTTTAAGCCCGTATTTGGGAGCCTTAGAGCTACAATTTGCTCCTGGTCCCTTCTATACATTTGTATCCCTATCCCTTATGGTTCTTTACCAATTAGAATCAATTAATTTGGATGATTATAACTTAATCTATAGCCAAAACAAGAACAGAGATTATTACAAAATTTTGACAAAGATTTTGAAAACTCAACTTTTTCTTTCCTTTTTACAAACACTAATAAAACCAATCCAAACTAATCCCAACCAACAATACAAAAAACCTCAACACAACCCAAACTCCATTTACAACTAAACAAAACTCTTCTTATCCACATTTGGGGTTTTCCCCAACTCAAACACAAGAACAAAGGGGTTTGGGTTTATTTCTTACCTTAGCCTCTTCAAATCTTCACTTCTTAGTTTCTTGGTCTCTTAGAAGCAAGAAATGGGAAGCAAACCCAACCAAACCTTTATCTCCCCACTTCTACCCTAGCTCTTCTCCCCCCTTTCCTCTCTTTCTCCCAAAAACGGGATTGCTCAAATAAGCTCCCCCTAGACCACATTTTTGGTATTTAAATCACTCATTTAAGTGTAAGGCCATGTTTGGCCTTCCACACTTAGTCTCACTTCTCATTTTTTTTTCTACTTTTGGTTTTAAATATCTCATTTACTCAAGGCCTTGTTTGGCTATCAAAATGCATTTTTGGGTTGGGTTCTCCAAATGGCACATTATATAGCCTTACACTTAGTTTCTATTTGCACTTCAATCCCTATATTTACACTTAGACATATAAGCTTATTTACAATTGGACCCTAGGTCTTCATTTACAAATTTCAAATTTTCCCTTTACACTTGGGTAAATTTTCGGGTCCAATCAATTCTCATTTAGCATATAATATTTGCATTTGGCTCTTAGCCATATAATCATTTATTCAATATTCATTTAACAATTCCTGAAAATACCCAAGTTGGCTCATTTTATACCAGAATATATAATAAAATTATAAAAAAAATTTCTGTATTTTTTAGGCATTATGTTTAGAGCTCACTAATCTAGGTTTGGGATCCCAACAGGTGCCCAGAGAGAGGAATGATAGTCATCCACCCAACCCCACCACCACTACCATCCCAAGAGGAGGACCCATGTCTCACTACATTTGAGATCAGTCATGACCTGACAACCATTCGATGTGTACTAGGATGAGACTAGAACACCAAGTCTCCACACCAAAGACATGGACACGCTCAGGGTAGACATGAACACTGTCATGCGTAACCAAGCGACCATTCTGAGCAACCAACAGTCCATCTAGTAGCAGCTTGCCCAACTCCTCACCTTTCACATGTCGCTGCCACCACCACCGCAGTGATCCGAGTGATCACCAGGGGAGTTCCCTCCACCCTCATTTGATATTTTGTTAACAGTGAGGACACTGTCCGTTTTTGTTTGAGGGCTATGGTGATTGGCTTGGTTTTTCTCGTTTTCATTTGTTTTCGTGGTTCAAAGCCGTTTTAGTTTTATTTTTATTTTTTTATATTTTTTTATGTGCTTAGGTTGCATGTGTCTTTGTTTTTATGTACATATTTTTTATGTGTTTGAGTGTTTTAGGTTGTTTTTGTACTATTGTGTGCTTTAGGTTGTTTTAGGTATTGTGTGTGAGTGATGCCATGATCACTAATAGGAGGTCAATTTGATCCAAAATTTTTCAAAAAGAACGAGCAAAAAGAAAAGGGACCCTTAGGTTGTGCTATGATCTGGAACGATATGCTGCAGCGGTAGGGGTGACTTAGTTTATCATCTCTCAGACTCCAAGAAGCCATTTCCCAAGTAGTTTATCGCACACACACACCGGTGATCTCCAGGGTATATTAAGGCTTCGGACCTTGCTTACAAGGATTCTACGAGCTTAGAGGATTTCTAACACCTAAGTGATGGGACACCTTTGAAAACGAGGATTTCCATTGAGCCCCAAATTTAGTAAAAAAAAAAGAAAAAGTTCAAAAAGACGTGTGTGGATAGAATAAGTGGGCGTTTCCAATCGTTATCCCAGGCACAGTCCAAGGGGCCTTTCAAAGCCTAATGCCCTGAGCCAATTGGTCGGGAGCCATTGACTTCACTCTGCCATGACGTAGAGGATGAATCCTGGCGCCTAGGGCCTTTAGGTTTGGTTGAATGTTCGGGGTGAAGTTCGAGGGGAACTAAATGCCTGGTGCCTTTACCCAACTGGTGGGGAGTCACCAATAGATCCCCTCTACAGGGACACTCAGTTGAAACCTATAGGCACTATTTTTCTTTCATGCTTAGGTATTATGTGAATAGAAAGGGTGTGTTCTTATCCTTCCGGGGTTAGAGTCTTTTAAATGGGCGAGTGGACTTCAAGTTGGAGATCATGAAGCAACTACACATAGACTTCTAAGGAAAGGCCTTTGAAAACTTGGGGGGTTGAGTTGCTTGGTTAACCTGACCTTGCTTAGCTAAGTTCCTTAGAAAGTTGCACAATCTTAAGGATCACCTGATTTTAGAAGATAAAGGCTCGAATTGCAAGTTTGGTTCCTTTTGACTATCCTATTTGGCATCATGTATATCACACTCGTGTCGTAGTAGGCGTTTTGGTGTGTCGGTTTTTATGTGTGTTTTGTTATAAGTCTGTATCTTGCTTGGCGACAAGCAAGAAGCTAAGTTTGGAGGTGTGATGAGTGCCTAAAACACTCGTCATATACCTGCGGTTTAGCATGCTTTCATGTCATTTCATACATTATCAAGTGATACTTGGCTTCTTATGCATTTCCTGTGTGAAAACGCGACATTTGGAGGTCAGGTAGAGGTCAAGAAGTAGATTGGTGATCCTGTACCAACGTCGCAACGCCTTCACGCAACGCTCAACGCCGCGTACCGAGGTCGATTAAATCCCATAAAATTTCAACGTCGCAACGTTGGGACGTAGCGACGTCGCCGGGACTTGGTCAGCGAGAATTTCAAATTAGAGGGGGAAGAAAAAAAATGGAAAGAAGAGGAGGACGGAAGATAGAGGTACAAGACAGAGAAGATGACGCAAGCGTGATTCAAGAGATCGTGGTGATTCCCGTGATGGTATTTTTCTTTCGAATTCCTACCGATTAAAAACTTAATGATTGTAATGAACAACATGATCGCTTTTAGTTTTACTTCTAGGGTTTTTGATGTAAATTTCATTACCCATATGGATTAGTAATTAATTCAGTTTCATTCTAACATCCATGGATCTGATGTCGACTTGCTCTATTTTCTGTGAATTATTTACATGGTGGTGTTTGGCCAAATTAAGATGCTCTTGTTGGGAATCTGAGATCGAGAGATAAAGGTTCCTGGGGATCCGGGTAGAATGACACTTTACAAATTGAGAGTAGAGATCTCCCATTCCAAGTATGAGACAGGTTTAACTATTCAAGCATCTCGAAGTTTATGCTGATGCGTAGATGCAATAAAACCCTACTAACAAGATGCGAATATACCTCGAGAGAGGATATCTCAGAGGGGCCAATCAACTCCGCCAAAGATGAACTGTTACTTGTACTTTAATGATCAATCTTATCTTGATTATAATCCACTGAAAGGGTGGCAAGGGGAGGCAAAACCCTAGTCCCCATTAATTGAGTTTAGGATCAACTTTTCATTAAATTAGCCATAATTCACTCGAGTTTGAGATTCGGATAATATTCTAGAGCCAATTCTGATATTCAACACACTTCTCCTTGTGGGAACGACACTTGACAAGTCACTATATTATGTAAACTCGATGCGTATACTTATGCTTACGGGCCTACGTTTTACATTAATTTTATACAATCTATACGGAGCCCGTCTCAGAAATCTCCTAAATATACCCTAGCGCTGCACTTATTTAGGTATATTAAAAGCTAAATGGAATTTTCGAAATAAAACGAGACCCGAAATGAATATTAGAGACAAGGGTAAAGTGGTCATTTACCACTTGAGTGACCTAAGGGTAATAATAATCTCATAAGATTGTATGCCAAAATAGAAATTTAATAAGTTAGATTGAGAATAATAAAGAGAGGAAGGACCTAAATGCAAAAATGAGAAAAGAGTTTAAAAATGCAAAGGCCAAACATGGCCTTAACTCAAAAGGTGGATAAGAGCAATTGGTCTCTCAAAAATGAGAGACCAAAAACGTAGAGAAGAAGAGAAGAAGAGAAGAGGAAAAGAGAGAAGAAGAGGAAGAGAAGAGGAAGAGGAAGAGAAGAAGAAGAGAAGAGAAGAGGAAAGGAAGAGCAAAAAGGTATGGAACTATGACTATTAGTATGGAATTTTAAAGTTTGTATGAATTTCCATGCTATTGGATGGTTATTAGTTTGCCCCAAACCTAGGGTTTTGTTAGGATTTCATCCTGACCCTAAAATTATTGAAGGTAAGGTTGGTAAAACCCTAAATGGTACAAGAAGAATGTGGAATCCTCTCAGGTTGACTATGGTTTAATCAGGAGGTAATTGAGTTAGGGTTTAGAATAAACCCTAACTAATCTTTATATTTGGTTTATGTATGGGTTATGACCCAATTTAGAGTGGTTTTGGGAGTAATTCATGAAAGGTTTTTGAAGAAAGATAAGTATTGAAAGACGATTTGAGTAAAATAGAGATTACAAGATGAATTTGAAGTGGTTTTGATGTGTATATAGAATATTGAGTTGATTTGGGTAGCAAAATATGGAAAATGAGAAAACCACCTTTCCGGACACCAAGGGTGGCACCTGCATTCAAACAGAGTGGTACCGGTACCATAAGTATTTTGTCCACTAGTACCGGTACCCAATGCTTTGTTTTGGATCAGTGTTCGTATTTTGGCCATAACTTGCCATTTCTTATCCGATTTGAGTGATTCAAGTGTTTGGTTAAACTAGACTTCAAGGAGAACAAAACATCATGAAATAGGTACCTTCAAATTTTGACTCTAGGTGGCCCAAAAATTCACTCAAAGTGGGGCTATGTTCACTAACTTCGTCTCGCTTTTAATAAAGTAGTCCCGCTTGTTTAGGGCATAACTTGAGTTTCGTGTCTCGATTTGGGTGGATTCTAGTTGAGAAGAACCCTTAGCACCTTAGCTTCAAAAGAGCACAAAGAACTGTCAAATATGAAGTTAAGACCTAAAATGACAAAAGACAAGTGGGTTGTTACTGCCGCCGCAGTGTTGTAAGTAGCTGGATTTTTCTTCACGCTTGTAACTTCACATAACTCCTTCGCTAGGACTCCATTATGGGTATTCTCGACCTATGGAAAGCTCATTGAGTCTAGAATCTAACCATATGCCATTTAATGGCATTTGGTGCCCACATATTGTCTGAAAATTGAATTGTTGTACCAAGTGTACTAATCGCTTGGTTAAAGTTAATTGGAATACATGGTAAAAAAGGATGTAGATTTGATATGTAAAAGAGCATAGATAAGAAAAGTACCTATGGGTATCAAAGGAAGAGTCTCTGTTCTGTACTCCTACGGGAGATAGGATAGTCTGATAAAGTACAAAAAAAACGTACAAGTATAGAAATGTATAGGTATATGTCATAAGATATGATAGTCTGATAAAGCACATGAAGAGATAAGTTAATAAGATATAAGATGTTGTTAAGTAGATGACATCATATGAATGTGAGATTATATGATATGAATAGATGATAGACATACCTAAATGAATAGATGGAACATGCTCAAAACACATGATAGAAATGCATAAATGCTAAGAACGATAGAGATAAGTAAAAGATGACAAAGCACAGGAATGAGTACCTGTACACGAATGATAGGTATATATGAAAGACAATATGTCATGAACACATAATGTGACTAAGAATACCCTAATTATTCTGTACGAATAAAAATAGATTATATATGATTATTATCACATATAATTGTAAAACTGCCTAAGACCATTTATTGAATGATTATATACCCCGAGCTACGGGCAGACACGTATAGTACTTCAAGATTTGATTAGTGCGCGAATGCACTTTCTGACCGTGTTTCAAAGACATTATACTTAAGATTTCGATTAGTGCGACGACACTCGCCGCTTTTGACACTTACTTTGTGCTGACAAAGACTCAAGATTATACTGTACTCCTTCGGTACTTATTGTGTTGTGTCCTACTCATTTCTTATGGGATTGGTCCGTAGTCAAAATCGCTTATAAGGATAATACTAACAAAAAAAAATAAGAGTTAAGAATGAATATGGTAAAGATCTTAATGTACCTACTGCACCACAGATTCCGTTCAGATAATCTATGGGTACTTTTGTGCAAGTAAAACTGTGATACCCACTGGCAATTCCGCATCTGGGCAGTGCCAAGTATAAGTCTCCAGAATATAAGCATAAGTCCGCAGGTACCTACGTACCTCCGTATAATGAATTCGTAGTACCTACGGCAGCTTTGTACAAGAATAAGCTATGTATAAGATCCGAACTACAAGAATATGCTCCGTAATACAAGTATAAGATCTGAAATACAAGAATAAGCTCCGTAACACAAGTATAAGATCCGAAATACAAGAATAAGATTCGAAATACAAGAATAAGCTCTGTAATACAAGTATAAGATCCAGAAACAAGGATATTCCCTCGTAGTACAAGTGTGGGAGATACGGCACAAGTATAATTTTGTAGTACCTACGGTACCTCTCAGGATCCATTAAATGTAGTACCTACGGGTACCTCCGTATAAGTATAGGTTCTGTAGTACCTACTGGTACCTTTACTGTAACTCCTAAGGGAGATTACGATAAGTATTAGTCTAACAGAAGTTCAAGTAGATGTCCTTTGGGAGATCTGAATACGTATACGTCTGATACAAGTACAAGTATGTGTCTTTTGGGAGAGTTGAACAAGTAGTACTTACGGGTATTTCCGTATAAGAATAAGTCTACTATAAGTGTAAGATCTGAGTAAGTATAAGTTGCTCTAAGTATAAGTTCAATCCCATAGACGAGAGATCCGACTACAGCGATAAGCTCGTTACAAGGACAATTATGTATGTAAATCTGATATATGAATTCCTGAAGATTTTAAGATCTATTACTTTTATATGTTATTTGTGATTCAGTATAAATGCATGTGTACCAATATAAGTTATAAGATATGTTTCCCACTGAGCATAAAGCTTAGCACGGGTTTTTAATCCGTGTAGGTACAGAGGAGGACATCTGCGATCTTCCGCATGCAACTGGGCCAGCACACTAGTAGGGGTTCATCACAGTATGTCCCGCACTCTAATTTGCAAATGTAAAAGTACAGTTTTTTGTATATGTAAATGGGACTCAGTATATATGTATAGATTTTGATGGACACCACTCCAGTGGTAGTTCTTTTGTGTATGTAAATGATTTTTTGTTATTACATAAATTGTTTGTATACCCACTGTGCATGTTCAAATTTTTTGAAAAAAAACAATGTAAAGTGAGTCTCAAGATATAGTCTGCCTGAACTCGATTCGGATCCGCCATTCGGGTCGGACTGGGAATCGGGGTGTGACAAGTTGGTATCAGAGTATAGGTATACGATAACCTAAGGCTTGAGGGGATATGATACCAAATGTTGCATCATACCTCAGTTTAAAGCTTCTCGATGAGTCTTAGATTAAGGATGTACTCTACATAGTAAATGTGTTGGCCTACGCGGATGTCCTTATGTTCTCACAGATAGATGGATCGTCCCTCCTGCCGCTTAAAGAAGTCAAGTGAAAGTAAAAGAACTGTGGAACAAGGGTTACCAGCTTCTGATCCTTAAGAATCTGTCCGAAGTGAAAGTCATGTTCTAACTGAGCCAAATGAAAAGAAAATATAAGAAATGCCATCTGTAAAAGACATGAAAAGAAAGGAACTGACATAGAACATGCAAATGACAGAGTATGAATTTTGAGGACGAAATTTCAGCGAGTGAGAAGAGAACATTCTCCAAATATAACTTCTGGGCCATTTCTGACTCATAGTGGTATATTAAAAGTTAAATGGAATTTTTCGTGAAATAAAACAAGAGACCCGAATGAATATTAGAGACACAGGAAGTGGTCACTAACATTTGAGGACCCAAGGGCAATAATCTCATAAGATTGTATGCCAAAATAAACGCTTAATAAGTTAGATTGAGAATAATAAAGAGAGGAAGGACCTAAATGCAAAAATGAGAAAAGAGTTTAAAAATGCAAAGGCCAAACATGGCCTTAACTCAAAAAGGTGGATAAGAGCAATTGGTCTCTCAAAAATGAGAGACCAAAAACGTAGAGAAGAAGAGAAGAAGAGAAGAGGAAAAGAGAGAAGAAGAGGAAGAGGAAGAGGAAGAGAAGAAGAAGAGAAAAGAAGAGGAAAGGAAGAGCAAAAAGGTATGGAACTATGACTATTAGTATGGAATTTTAAAGTTTGTATGAATTTCCATGCTATTGGATGGTTATTAGTTTGTCCCCAAACCTAGGGTTTTGTTAGGATTTCATCCTAACCCTAAAATTATTGAAGGTATATTATAAACCCTAAATGAGCACAAGAATGTGGAATCCTCCTCGAGGTCGATTCACATTTAATCAGATAGACCGAAGCTGTGCTAGACAAACCCTAACTAATCTTTATATTTGGTTTATGACCCATTTTAGGAGTAATTCATGAAAGGTTTTTGAAGAGAGATAAGTACTGAAAGATGATTTTAGTAAAATAGAGATTACAAGATAAATTCAAGTGGTTTTGATGTGTATATAGGATTGAGTTGATTTAGGTAGCAAATATGGACAAATGGGAGAAAACCAAATTCTTTCTGGACACTTTGAGGTGGTACCGGTACTAAATAGAGTGGTACCGGTACCATAAGTATTTTCATTCACTGTACTGCACTGTATCGCACTCCAATGCCTCTATTTTGGACCAGTGTTCGTATTTTAGCCATAACTTGCTCATTTCTTATCCTATTTAAGTGATTCAAGTGGTTGGTTAAACTAGACTTCAAGGAGAACAAAACATCATGAAATAGTTACCTTCAAATTCTGACTTTAGGTGGCCCATAAATTCACTCAAAGTGGGGCTATGTTCAAGCTAACTTTTGGTTCAGTTTTTGAACATAGAGTAAATTCCGGGTTTGCTAGTAGTATAACTTGAGTTTTTGGGTGTCTGACTGGGGTGTGATTCCAGTTGAGAAGAACCTCTTAAAGCACCTTAGAAGCCAAAGGAGTACAAATAACCAATGTCAAATACAGTTAAGACCCCGAAAATGACAAAAGACAGTGGTCGTTGTCAGCACGCAGTGCTACAAGTAGCTGATTTTCTTCACGGCTTGGAACTTGCATAGGTCCTTCGTTAAGACTCCATTATGGGTATTCTTGGACTCTATGAAAGGCTCATTGACTCTAGAATATAACCATATGCCATTTAATGGCATTTGGTGCCCACATATTGTCTGAAAATTGAATTGTTGTACCAAGCGTACTAATCGCTTGGTTAAAGTTAATTGGAATACATGGTCGAAGCGATGGTAGATTTGATATGTAAAAGAGCATAGATAAGAAAGTACCACGGGTATCAAAGCAAAGAGTTCTATTCAGACTTATGAAGATAGATGTCCGAGCAAAGTACAAGAAAAACGATAAGAAAATGTATAGGTATATGTCATAAGATATGATAGTCTGATAAAGTACATGAAGAGATAAGTTAATAAGATATAAGATGTTACAAGTAGATGATATCATATGAATGTGAGATTATATGATATGAATAGATGATAGACATACCTAAATGAATAGATGGAACATGCTCGAAACACATGAAAGAAATGCATAAATGATAAGAACGATAGAGATAAGTAAAAGATGACAAAGCACATGAATGAGTACTTGTACACGAATGATAGGTATATATGAAAGACAATATGTCATGAACACATAATGTGGCTAAGAATGCCTTAATTATTCTGTAAGAATAAAAATAGATTATATATGATTATTATCACATATAATTGTAAACTCGCTTAAGACCAAAGCTATTGGAATGACATGATGCCTTGTTACGTAAGGTGCACGTATAGTACTGTACTCTCTGATTAGTGCGACGACACTCTCTGATTAGTGCGACGACACTCTCTGACCGTGCTTCGGCACATTAGTACTTCGGTACTCTCTTATTAGTACTTCGGTACTCTCTGATTAGTACTTCGGTACTCTCTGATTAGTGCGACGACACTCTCTGTCAGTGCTTTGGCACTCCCGCCAGGCTACTAAGACTCAAGACTATACGCACCTTCTCGGCAATTCCTATTGTGCCGCGGTTCTACCCATTTCATGACTGGTCCGTAGTCAAACAAGAGAAGGATAAGACCTCGAATAAAGAATAAGAGTTAAGAATGAATATGGTAAAGATCTAAATGTACCTACGAGTACCTCTGTATCTGTTCTATAGTACCTATGGGTACTTTTGTACAAGTAAAATTGTTGTAGTACTTACGGGTACTTCTGTATCGATAAAATAAGTATAAGTTCTGTAATATAAGTATAAGTCCAGTAGTACCTACGGGTACCTCCGTATAATGAATCTGTGTAGTACCTACGGGTACTTTTGTACAAGAATAAGCTACGTATAAGATCCAAAGTACAAGAATATGCTCTGTAATACAAGTATAAGATCTGAAATATAAGAATAAGCTCTGTAACACAAGTATAAGATCCGAAATACAAGAATAAGATTCGAAATACAAGAATAAGCTCTGTAATACAAGTATAAGATCCGTAAAACAAGGATATGCCCTGTAGTACAAGTGTAAGATACAAAGTACAAGTATAAGTTCTGTAGTACCTACGGGTACCTCTATATCCGACAAACTATGTAGTACCCACGTACCTCCAGATAAGCATAGGTTTCTAGAAAATTCCACGGTACCTCCGTATAAGTATAGGTTCTGTAGTACCTACGGGTACCTTTACTGTAATTCCTAAGAAAGATCTGGATAAGTATTAGTCTGACAGAAGTTCAAGTAGACGTCCCGAGATCCAATACGATACGTTTGATACAAGTACAAGTATGTGTCTTTCGGGGGAGAGTTGAACATACCTATGGGTATTTCAGAATATTCAAACATACCCTCAGCGCTTTCTTCTGAATTTGTTTAGGTATATTATAAGATGAACATGAATTTTCGTAAAATAAAACGAGAGACCTGAAGTTTACAAGATACAAGGGCAATCTCAGAATTTGTTAAAAAGGACCTATTGGTCATAAAGTGAAAGATTAGGGTTAATGTTTAAATGCTTGAAAATGAAACAACAGAGGGGAGCAGAGGTTAAAAGGCAAATAAAGAAACAACCCAAAATGGGTTTTATTCAGAGTCAAACATGGCCTTAACTCAAAATTTTATTTAAGACCAAATTGGTCTCAAATTGGGGGAGAGAAAAACGTAGAGAGAGAGGGGAAGAGCAAAAGGAGAGAAGAAGAAGAAGAGGAAGAGGAAGAGAAGAAGAAGAGAAGGAGAGAAGTTCAAGCAAGCAAAAAGGTATGGAACTTTGGATTTTGTATGGATCACATGGAATTGTAAGGCTTTATATGATTAAAGGTTTGTCTCCAACCTAGGGTTTTGATTGAATTGCATCTTAACTTTAGATTTCTTGAAATTAAGGTTGGTAAACCCACAAGGAATAAGATAAGTAAGGAATTTCTTGTTAGGTTGAACGGCGTTAAATTGTGTAATGTAGTTAGGGTTTAGAACAAACCCTAACAACTCTCTATGTTTGGATCATGTATGGGATATGACCCATATTAAAATTGTTTTGGAAGGATTTTATGATATGTTTTTGGAAATAAGATAAGTATTGAAAGATGAAATGAGTAGAAAAGAGGTTATAAGAGCAATATGGAATGATTTTGATGTGTGTAGGAAGCATAAAGGATCCATGGATGAAAGGACATGGAAAAAAGGAGAAAACACACATTCCCCCGGGTATTCCGGTCATGTGTACTGGTACACTTTGAACATGTACCGCACACATTGTGTTCTGGTCGCTTGGCCAAAGTGTACCGTGAGACTTTAGGGGTACCGTACACCCTGCTCGCTTTCCAGTTTTGACCCGCTTTTGTATTTCACATAACTTGATCATTGCTTATCCGAGCTTGAGAGTGATTCAAGTGGAAAATTAAAAATAGACTTCAAGTAGAACCATCCATATAGAAATATACATCGTCAAATTATGAATCTATGGCTCCAAAAATCCACTGCTCACTACGCTGCAAACCAAATTGGCTTCAAATATGAACATAGAGAAGTCCCGTTGTTTCTCGACGTAACTTGGAGTTCCATCTGAATCGGGTGATTCCAGTTGAATAGAACCCTTAGCACCTTTAGTTTTAAATGAGTATAAGGACATAGTGTCAAATATGAAGTTAAGATCCCGGAAAAATGAGTAATACAAACTGTTCCTTGTGAAAAATCTGTAAATGACTAGTTGACATAAAAATGCCATAACTTTTTTATTTTTGGATTGTCCATTGATTGATTCCAATTTTGGCAAACGGATTTATAAAGGAATGAGAATATATGAATGAGGTGTGGATCTCATAGACATCATACTATGAAAGATAGCGCTTATATGCAATAATCAATAAAACAATAAAACATGTGGGGTAATGATGTCATCAATATGATATGAATATAGGATATGTCATAAGATATGATAGGTATAAGTTATAAGATATGATAAGATATGATAAGATATGTCATAAGATATGATAGCCTACAGTACCCGAATGATAGGCACATATGAATATAAGAGTATACAATGTGAACATATGATTGTCATGCATAAACAAATAAATGGAACATGCTAGGAACACATGATAGAAATGCGTAAATTCTAAGAACGATAGAGATGAGCAAAAGATGACAAAGCATAGGAATGAGTACATGTACATGAATGACGGGTACATGTATAAATGATATAAAGAGTTATGAATATAGAAAGCGATATAGAAATATATGAATACAAGAGTGCATAGATGCCTTCATGATATATGATAGGATTTACATATACGATATGAAGACAAAACTAAATGATAGCAAAAGATATGAAATATGAAAACGAGCTGAAACAGGAACATGAACATGAAAAGCAATATGTCATGAACACAGAATGTGAGTTATGAAAGACATATGATCATATGACTACCTAGGATCAAAAGAATGAATGAGTGGACGTCTGATTAGTACTGAGTACTCTGATTAGTCTTTCAGGCACTCTGCTGATTATGCCCGGTACTCTGATTGAGTGCTCACAGCACTCTTGAGGTGAAATGCCGGTACTCTGACTAGTGCCCGGTACTCTGGTAGTGCTCAGGCACTCTGATTGAATAACCGGTACTCTGATTAGTCTTTCCGGCACTCGATTAGTGCTCGGCCTCTGGTGCTCTGGCACCTCGATCTTATATTGTACCTTCCGGGTATGATATGCTAACGTCATACTCATTTCTTATGGTGATACAGGTAGTGAACGGATATATGATAAGACTCTAAATAAAGAATAGAAGTAAAGATCAGATATACCTACGTATACGTGCATTTGTACCTACGGGTACCTCGAAACCGAAAGTATACAAAAGCCTGAAAATACGAAAGTATACAAAAGCACAAAGTGTATGATAGATAGAATAGAGCATTACAAATGTATATGAAGTATATGAATAGTATAGGATATGAAAAGAGTCTGAGATGAGCATATAATAGGAAAGTATCTGTGATGCAAGTATGAAAGTGAAGAATGGAAAGCCATATGAAAAGTAGAGTATATGGAAAGCATAGTATACGAAAAGCATATGAAAAGCATAGCATATGAATAGCATATCAATATATCTGACAACATATGCAAGTACATAAAAGAAAGCCATATGAAAGTATAATAGGAAACGATGCGGAAATGAATAGTACATGAATATAGATATATGAATATAGTATATAGAAGTACAAGTATAGTACACAAAAGGATATGAACAAGTAAAGTCTGAAAGTAGAGAAAGAAAGGTAAATGAAAAAGTATAAACGAGGGCATGTAGCCCTGACATGAAAAGAAGACATGATATAAGGTATAGGATAAGAAATGCTATATGTAATAGTATATAGAATGCAATAAATCCTTAGAAACTAGAAAGATGAAAAAGATATAGATGAGACATGATATGTAACCTGAAAAAGAATAGGAACATTGAAAAGACATATGATAGCGTGAAAGATGAACACAGGACAAGTATAGGAATATGTAAAGTACTCGAAATAGGAATACATAAAAAGTATAAATAAAGGAGATGCCAAAGACATAGAACATGTAATAGAAAAAGATTGACATGCAATAGGAAAATAAGATGATAAGGAATTAAAGTTATAGAAATATGGTTAGATATATATAATGCATATGTATAAGCTTGTGACAGTCGCCATTGGTGGTTGTCCATGCTTATGTTCCCACTAAGCGTAAAGCAGCACGGTGTCAGGTGTAGGTACGGGAGCGAGAAGACAAGGATAGAGGACATGACGCATTCCATCGACAAAGCGAGGCCGGCTCGATAAGGTGCTCATCATTTATTTATACACCCAATCTCTGAAGTTTTGTATTAGAAATGTACTGTATAAGTATTTGTATAAGTAAAAGGGGACTCTGTATATGTGTATAGACTTTTAAGGACACCACTCCGGTGGTAGTTCCTTTGTATATGTACAAATGATTTTTTTTGTTATTACAGAAATTGTTTGTACACCAAACGATGCAGTACAACTACGAGAAACGGTCGATGAGGTCCCAGTATATAGTATAGATAGTATCGCGCCGGACTTCGGTTGGATCCTTAGCCGAGATTAGGGCCCAGGGATCGGAAGGCTTGACAGGCTTCCATATAAGAATAAAGTCTTGCTATAAGTGTAAAGTCTGAGGTAAAAGTATAGAAGTTGCTCTAAGTATAAGTTCGATCCGAAGTGACAGGAATCCCCGAACAAGCATAAGTTTGTTACAAAGATAATTATGTATGTAAAATCGATATCTGTAGATTCACAGATTTTGAGATCTATTACTGTTATATGTTATTTGTGATTAGTATAAATGCATGTGTCTTAGGTATAAGTTATAAGATATGTTTCCCGCTAAGGCGTAAAGCTTAGCACGGGTTTTAATCAGTGTAGGTACGGAGGACGTACTTGATCTTATCGCTCTGGCCAGGCCGGCCACGCTGGTAGGAGTTCATCACGGTATGTCGGCGCTCCCGATTTGCAAATGTAAAGAAGTCTGAGTTTTGTATATGTAAAGGGGACTCAGTATATGTGTATAGATTTTGATGGACACCACTCCGGTGGTAGTTCTTTTGTGTATGTAAATGATTTTTTGTTATTACAGAAATTGTTTGTATACCCACAGGTACAAGTTCAGCTCTGGAAAAAAAAAACAGGTAAAGAGTCCCAGTATATAATCTCACGCCCCGAACTCGGTTCGGATCCGCCATTCGGGTCGGACCGGGAATCGGGGTGTGACACCATCAAAAGGTGTGGTTACAATGATCTCATTATCTCTGATCCCAAAAATCCTCAAATACAATATATATAGTTTGTGTATAAAAGCCCTAGCCCATAAACATAAGGCAAAGTGAGGAGCAACAGAACACGCGTACTTGTCGCGACGAGCATGTGTTAGTCGCGGCTAACCAAAAAGAGGGTAGGCTTGAGGAAGAGATTGCTTCCTTGTCGCGGCAAGCGAGTGCTTATCATGGCAAGCGAGTGCTTGTCGCAAAAGTTAGAAGGTGTGCATCTTGTATATCTATTGGCTTGGCGCGACAAGCGTGAGCTTGCTGTGACAAGACCCCTGTTTTTGGACTTCCTTTTTCTTCCTTCATCTTTTCGGTTCAAGAATTCGGGTCACTGACACTAACATCTACTTATACGCACAGTAACAGATCCATGGATGATGACTTTAGCGTAATGATGAAAGAGTTATAACAATGGTGTCTCGCAATGGTTCTTTAATGATCTGTCACATATAAGGATCTATGCTTGATTTGATTACTTCTATATTACAGTTTAACTGCAATGGCATGCCTAATTTGTGATCAAACTGAAGCGGTCTTGCAACTGAATTAATCACATCATACATGGCTAATTTTCTGATTATTATTCAAGTGGAATAAATCCCTTGTCAATGATATATAACTAGCTTCTTTTTTGTATTAAACATTATTATTAGATTCAGTGAAACACTCTGTTTATTATAGAGATTGTCATAGCCAAATGGATCAGTGAGGATCGTTTGATGCTCAGTCTCTTACATTTTGCTTGCTTTCAATTTATCAGAAAACATGAAATGATAGTATGCCAGTCAATGAAACCCGGTCCAAAGACTACCCAAATAATGAACTTAAAGCATGACTAATAGATGTTACTAGTACAAAACAGACCTTAAGAGTACATATTACTTGAAAACAGAAAACTAGAGAGAAAGTAGGAGTTCTCTAGTTATTTTAAGCAAGCACAATACAAAAAGCATAAGCATAGACACATACTTAACTGAAAAAACTAGCAGCAAATGAAGAGATTCTTGCTTAATTATCTAAATTAGACAACAGGCTTGCGAGCAAGAATTATCGAATTGATAACTTCATTAGTAGGATGGAAGGTGGTGAGAACCTCAAATCCAAGCAAAGCCTCCTCCTCAACCACAGGGTACAAGAAAGCTCTAGCCCCTTTAACACTTCTCACAAGTAGATTTCCACCCTCCTTCATATACTTCCTTACATGTCCAAGAATCTCAACTTTCTCCTCCTTGTTCATCCCTACCAGTGCTGCCAAAAAAATGCAGTCATACTCCCCAAGCTTGTCCCTAACTTCCATTACATCTTGTGTATGAAACTTCACCCTCCTCTGCAGCTCATATCCAGAGCCTTAATTGTAGCTGCTGCGTTTCTCCAATGTCCAATATCAAAGTTGTCAAAACAGGTGGATTTCATGTAATGGGTGGCTAGTATAAGGGTGCTAAGAGGCAGAGGACCTGACCCAATGAAAGCCACCTTCTTGGGCTGCACAACTCCATTGTCACTAAGAATTCTGTACTCTAAGTTGGCCAGCTTCATATAATTTCCATAATAAGGAAACAAGTTGAGGTTGTGGAGGGGTTGGGGAAGTTTTGAGAGAAAAGTTGAGAACTCAAGTTCAAGTAGGCCTTCAGCTTTGCCACAGAGAGTTATGAGGCTTTGGCGAATCAGTTGAGTTTCTTCTGGTAAGGCTGTGATGTCTATGGATGATGGGGGGATGCAAAGCTTTACGAGATGGGTCAAGAGGGTGTTGACCTGTTTTGAAGGCGTCAAGGACTCAAGCTTGCAGACACTGGCATGGATTTGTACAATGTGAGCTATCAGAAGCTCAGTGGAGACATCAGTTTTGAGGGTAGATTGTTGGAGAGAAGCCATGTTTTGAGTAGAGACTAAGTAAATAAGTTGCTTGTGAGTAATTTGTTTGAGGGGGTTGTGTGTTGGCCATGAGAAGGGTTTTCCTCAATTTATAGAGGCAAGTTCAAGTGACTAGAAATATATATTTTTTTAATATGAGATTATTTTATCAATATTAAACCCTAATGTTGATGTTGATCACATGAAGAAAGAAGCGGGTTAATAGGTCAAACCAAGGCATGGAGTTTCATGCAATGGGACTCAAATAACATATATGTGTGAAAAAACAAAATTTTGATATTGGTATAAGTCGAAATTTTAATTTGTTAGTTTCATATTCTTTGTTTTTATTTTATAACTATGGATGTCCGGGCTAGCTTACGAGCATCTCGACTAATCCCACAAGATCCTAAAGTTAACAATCGAGTAAATTAAATCTCCTATGACCATAAGGGGACTTGGCCGTGGCAATTGAATGTCTACGTCAGTGCCTTACACTGATGAGCTTCTGTCAGGTTTTTAGGCTTCGCATATTAACGTTAGTTCACTGGTTTAGGTTTTCTAGACGCTTGCAAAGTTGAATTTATCCATTTAGACTTTTAAGTATATATATTCCAACTTATTATGTTTCATTTTATCCTTTATTTCTTCTCTTGAATACTTAAAATTTAAGTTTCATACAAACACCAATGTGATTTCTTGTTAAGCATAAATTGCCAAATAAATCTAATTTATCTTTGAACTAAAAACAATGAAACATCACACAAAGGCTTTTGGATTATATCAAGGGTTTCTTATCACTTATCCCATCTTAATATCATTTAAAAAATTGTCAACCAATCAATACCAACCACATAACAAAAATACTCTTAATTGTTTACAACTTAATCTATATATTTATAGTGACTCTCATTCACATATATAAATATTTTGATATGCATTCAATAGTATAGATTCCATTATACAAGATAATTGACATAATTCATAATTATGTCTGAATTTTATGAAAATTGTATGCTCATGGCTGTCACTATACCTCACCAGTTTAGCACACAATCACTAAGGAAAGAAACCTAGACAGATGGACATTGACACAAAGATTTGTTTAAAAGAAAAAACAAAGGGTAGTGTGTTGGATGCATGGCCTTTGATTCTTTACACATGAGGTGGTGGTGAATAGATGGTGTTGAGGTTTGCAGATTCTATAGTTTATCTCATGTTCACACCTTTGATATGAAGAGGTATGCATGCCCCATGCCTTCTCCCCTCATGTCTATTTCAGGTAGTCAAATGTTGGGTCTCACTCCTTGCTTCCCCATTTTTTTTATTCACTTTTCCTAGTTTTCCTCTAATTAAAATTTTTATCAACTTTTTCCCCTCCTTTGACTTTTTTATATGAGAAGAGATTGATATCTACTCCTTAAAAAAAAAAAAAACTATCATCTTCTAAGGTTTCTTGTTTCAACTTCGATTGCAAAAGCAACTAATCCTTGACCGACCTTTTATAGAGAAAGGGTACTTTCCTTGACGTGTAAGAGCAAATATCCCGAAAGTATTGACAAATAAACAAAGTTTTAAAGAATTTTGACAATGATTTGTTTTGTTATGTTAGTATTATTATGATTATTATTATTTTTGTAAGAAACTAATTTTATTAATTCAAACTAGTAATATATCGATAAAAATATAGATACTAAATTACTAAAATTCATAGAGGATGAAACATCATTCAAGTTAATAACATAATAAATTGGTTTAAATTATAATACTATAATAACTAAAATACCTATTAGTTTTGCAACATACTAACTATTATAATCTATTTTATTATCTCTGTCAGATCGAATATGTTTTGCTCTTTTGAATCACCCGCACACCAATAAAATGTTGTAATAAGACAACGAAATTACAAAAAACAAAATAAAACCCAAATCTATATGGACTAATCACTTTATTAAGAAATAGATTGATAGAAATAAGTGAATAGGTGATTTCAGGCCTAGAATGACCAAAAATCACATCTCCTTGTTATGTTAGTTTTATTCAATTCTTACAGTTTTGTTTTCTTAGTTCTTTACTATTTCAAGTTATGTTTCTTTCTTTCTCCCCTCCTCTTTTCTTATTAAGATAAAAAATATTATTATTAAGCCAATATATGCCTTTCTAAGGTGCTAAAAATTTTCAGGCTTGTTTTGGATCTAGTGAGCTCGTTTTTTAAAGGTTGGGTCCAGACCCATTTTAGGTCCCTTGAGATCATAAGCCCACCCTTAGCTATATTATTATTATAAAATGCATAATTTAATTTAATTTATAATATATATTTTGTTATAAGTTTATTATATAAGTCAAATTAATAAATGTGCAACTTAGTTGATGCATTAAATTTTAAGCTAGAGGGAGGGCTATCAGTTAGACTTAAATTTCCCGAGAGTAGAGTTAAGAGAACATAAATATAGGGAGGAGGGTCAAGGTCTCCCAGTTGAGACAAATTTATGAGGAACATAATACTTTGTTGTAATACAAATAATATATGTAAAAAAAAAAAGGTAAGTGAGGGGTTAGAATAAAAAAATGGTTTGATGCCGCGTATCGGCCGTGAGTTAGAGTTTATGGTTGCCAGCGATGTAGAAAAGCTGACCAGAGCGATTTTGAAGGGTTGGTAAGTAGAACTGTTTCATCTAATAAAACATGAGGCCCATAAGGCAGCCTCTAACCTTATGTTATTATTTTAAAATGCATAATGTAATTATATTTATAATATATATTTTGTTATAAGTTTAAATATATAAGTCAAATAAAGGTGTAACTTGGTGCATTAAATTTTAAGTTAGAAGAGGGGTTAGAATTAAAAAAAAAATTTGTTTTAATTCTTGGGCCTATCTATTACTAGGCTTAGTGAGCCTTCAATAATGTAAGCCGATACATTAACAGTCAATAGAGCACTGGCTGACCGATCTAGGCTGGTTTATGACTACTTTGGGCGATGGAGATGCTTATTTCTATCACAATGTTTTTTTTTTTTTTTGTTTTGTTTTTACTTTATTAGAAATGGAAGGAATCATATAGGGAAATATCAAAATTATTATTACTTTTACTTCAATATATATTTAGTGATTTAAAGTCTATTTCACAGTATACTGCTGGGTCGTTCAGTAGAACATAGTTTAGACCAAAATAATATATTTAATTATTCTCAAACAACATTAATAATATAATAAATAATGATGAAGAAATAAGTGACTGCATCACTTAATTGGGCCTGTCCAGCCCTGGAGTCCAATTCCGTGGTAAAGTCACCATGGAATTGGGCCTAAGTTCTCATGCTTGACACTCGCATGGATTTAATTCAACATTCAGCCAACATGTGTAATAAAGTTCGAATTTTCAATAATTTTTATAAGTTTATAATTGATCTTCATAAGAATATACAACATCTTTTATAGATGTAATTGAATTTTTTTTTAAATATTTACATTTTTCTCTGGAACTTTATATTTGCATTCTATGGTGATTATCCAGAAGTAATCACTATTAATATATATTATTTTCTCTTTTAAATAAATTTATAACTGGTACATATATATATATATATATATATATATATATATATATTGGTCCGTCCCATGGGCTTAATCTCTAAATGGGCCTAAGCCCATAGTTTGAATAAAAAAAAGGAAAATCAAAAGAGGGTTGAGCAACTTTGAAAAAGAGAGGGGGAGAGGGTTTAGAGAGAGAGAGAGAGAGAGAAAATAGGGTTGGGGTTTGAATCTTTGGTAAGAAGATTGAAAGGCTAAACTTTGTTTGTCGCTCAAATTTAGATTCGCGATTCGCGAAATGCCTTCAATACTAGTGGCTTGATCGCTATAATATCCCACAATACCCATTTGGTCATTCCACCCTTCACGAGATTTTCCTTTTCTCGAATTATCCATCCTTGGCTGATGATATTTACTGTTGCTTTGGTGTTCCAAGAATGATATTCTTTGATGTATTATTGTCAGAACCCATAGCTCATGCACAGGAAGAATCCTCATAACTCATTATTAAAATAAATGTAAGCTTTAATCCACAGACGTCGTATTTTACCCTTTTTATTTGAGGGTTTTCCACATAAAAAATTGTTGTCTTATTGTAGTTGATTTATTATTGTTTGGTTGGTTTTGTTGTTAGCTAGTTTGATTGTTAAACCTATTTTGACACATAAAAAAGGAAATGTCATTTTTTAGAATCATCGTATTTGGTAGTCTTTCCCAACAAAGTGGTATTAGAGCTTGGTTGATTTGAGTTTTTTTTTTTGTTAAAATGGATGATGGTGTGATAATATTAAATTCATTGAATTATACAAGCCCAACAGATTGAAAGTCAAACCATCTGACACGTTTGATGAAGATTGAGATGTTAAACATAGAAAAGCCATTTGTTATATGAGAAGGTAATGACCAACTCTACATTAGTATATTATATTTAAACTGGCAGATGATGTTAAAAGCTAAAAAACTTTTTGCTAGAAAGATCAACTGTTAAACGATTATTGAAAACTGTAAATTTGAAGTACAAGGATGAGAACAATATGGTTGAACATATCAGTTATTTTTAGGGTATTGTGAACAAGTTGGTTGCCATAAAAATGAACATTAATATGAGATGCAAACATCATTACTTCTTAACTCCTTACCTGATAGTTAGGAGACGTGTGGTAACAGTTATTAATTCCACTTCAAATGGGATTTTAAATATGGAGTGTTAAAGATAGCTTGCTGAATGAAGAGGCTAGAAGGAACAAAAAAGGTGAATCTTCTTCTGGAGTATTTGTTCATGAAAAACAAGAAAGATAAGAAAATCCAGAAAGACTTGAGAGAAGTCAAAGTAGAAATCCTCATGGTTTTAAAGGAAGATCCAAATCCATAAAATATATCAAATGTTATCACTACAACAAGGTTGACCACATGAAAAAATAGTGTAGGATTTGGAAAAATGAACAAAATAAAGTGAAGAAAGAAAATAAGACTAATTCAATTGCCACTGAATGTGATATTAAGGATTGTAAATCGATGATATTGTGGTTTGAATTCCTTGTAACAAGATAGTAATTAGTAATGATTTCGCCAGTACTCATTCTACAAAGTTACTCATAATGATTTTTTCACTTCCTATAGAACTGGTGATTTTGGTAATATTGTTAGAATGGGAAATAGTGGCGTATCTAAGATTGTGGGTATTGGAGATATTTTCTTAGAGACTACTAGTATTGGAAATAAATTGCATCAAGGATAGGATATTACTTGTGGGATATTCGTCACAACTTGATATCCAAAAGCAGACTTAATGATGAGAGATTCACAAATTCTTTTGGTAAAAGTAAATAGAAGCTCACCAAATGCTCTTTAATAGTGGCAAGAGGAAATAAACAAAATACCCTCTATGTCATGGAAGCTAACGTACATAAAGGATATATTAATGCAATTCAACGAGATGGAAGCATTGAACTTTGACATAGGAGGCTTAGTCACATCAGTGAGAAAGGACATCAAACTCTTGTTAGAAAGCAATTCTTGCCAAATTTGCAAGGTATATCTCTTAAAACCTGTGATCATTGTTTAATTGGAAAAAGCACACAGAGCGTACTTCGCACAAATCCAATTCATCTAATGTGACGCCCTAACTCCTGCAAGACACCCATGCTGCGAGGGTGTCATTTTTTTTTTTTTTTAAACTTATAACCTTTAAGCTTGTTCATTCATATAATGTTAAACATTTAACTTGTAATTACTTAAAACATATTGCAAAAATATACAACCCATATATGGAAGTGTTCAACATTTACAATATTTACATTGTTTACAAAAACAAAACATATACAAAAATAGACCAAAGGTCTTTAGTGGGCACCTAGTAGTGTGTTAGCCTTGGTTGCTGATGTGGAGTGTCTGGACTTCTCGTTTTTGCTTCTCTTGTACCTACACGGATGAAACACCCGTGCTACGCTTATAGCTTAGTGGGAATTAATATATATGGATGACCTCTAATAAGGGTCATCACACTTCTATACGCATGCATACACATCTAACATATCATATCATTTAAACATGCTCTTACATATTTCATAATTACTTATCATACTTAAGGTGTCTGCTTCTCTTTCTTATCATTTTACACTTGTTTCCATGTTCTTGTCACAATATACTTGTCATCATCGCATAGCGGAAGTAGCTTCTCTTATCATATCATATCATTTCATATGTCATATTTAAGTCATTTGTTTTATGTTTCATGCCTCGCATAAACCTTAGAAGGATAGCGAAACTATAAGGGCCCGAAGACACCTGTATCTTCACTGTATGAAATAGTGGTTCAGTAAAGGCCCGGGTTGCGCCAAGATCATTAAAATGAGACAATGACCATCTATAAGGGCCTCGAAGGCGCTTGTATCGACCCAACAGGCCAACTAATCGCATGCTACAAATTTGCTTTTCCCTAATAGGCATGCCCATCTATTCCTCACTGTGTTCTAAGCAGACAAATCATATTTTATGTTTAGTACATATCTCATATTCCCAAATAATTATTGTCATCCGGTAATCATATGTGATATTTACAATCATTTATTCGTATCTTTGCATTTTTCATATCGCATTATATGCATGAATTACCATGTATGCTTATGAGCTATTTACTATCATTCCAATTTCATTAAGCTATATCTGGATGGATTCTAGACTACAAGGGCTTTCCATAGAGTCCAAGAACATCCGAAACGAAGTTTGGACGAAGAAATTATGAACGTCCGAAGTTAAAGGCTTCTTATGAACAGTGACTACAAGCATAACCAGCATGGCCTACTGTTTTTCATGATTTTTGGACCTAACATGATTTCCAATTTCATCAAGCTATATATGGATGGATTCTATACTCAAAGGGCTTTCCATAGAGTCCAAGAATATCCAATGTAGCCTCGGATCGAAGAAATTATGACCGCCCCCAAGTTGAAGCTCCAAGAACAGCTATTATTGAGTATAACCATAGTGGCCTATTGTTTTTCATGATTTCTGGACCTAATATGAGTTCCAATATCATCAACCTATATATGGATGGATTTTAGACTCAAAGGGATTTCCATAGAGTTCAAGAACATCTAAAACGGAGTTCAAATGAATAGTTATAGTCATCTCAAGAAGAACTCCAACCATACCAGACGGATCCACCTTAACACTAATCGTTTGACGCATTCCAAATTCTGACCGACCTTAATGGAATTAATCAATAACGCATCTAGCATGATCGATCGCTCTAGCTGACAACTGCCCAACCGGATCGACCTAGCTCCTGATAGATCTAACCTATTGACCCACCAGATCGACCTAGCTCGCTAACTCCAACCGGGCCTAGCCCTTCCACTTAGACTCTTCTCAGGTAAACAGGTAATTCATAACTCGGGCTACAAAGGTCCGATTGGGAAACTCAAAAGCCTAACATCAAGTCTAATCATGGTGTACAATTAACTCCATGATTCTTACTTCTCACCAAATTCCCTATTTCCAGCCAAAATCCATCTAAGGTCCGACACGCGTATGATCAAAATATGGTAGCTCTGTCTAAAATGCAAACTGAAGACTCCCTTCAGGCAAGACACCACCACGCCCCCAGTGTAGAAGGAAAACCAAAGTAGGAGAAGACCTACCTCTTGGAGTTTGTCGAAAATCCCCGTTTCCGGTCTCTATTGGAAACTCTCTACGTGGGGAAACATTTTTCTTCTTGATCTACCTGGAACCGCCGGTCCGATTGCCGAGAAAACTAGAGAGAAGGTGGAGCTTCTCTCACTAAGCTTTCTTTTTCTCTCTCTTTTTCTTTGACCAAAATGAGAGATAAGTTTTGGTCTTATCCATTTGATTTTTAAATCTTTCTTTTATTACTCTTTGGTCCTCAATTTCATTTTTATTCTCAATTCAACTTATCAAAATCATTTTAGTCAAGACTACTTTAATCTTTGGCTTTGTATTCATCCCTGGGTTTTACTTATTTTGGTTCCTGAAAATATGCTTTTATTTTTAATATGTCCCAAACATGTTATAACATTGTCGTGGCATGGGTGACAACTCTCCCCACCTAAAAAGATAATTTCTCTGTCTCCTAAATTCAAGCATACTAATTAAGAGTTATGATAATGCTCTCATACTTGCTTTGGCCCCAAGCAGCTTTTTTCCCCATGGTGTTGCCGTGAGCACTTTTACTACTAACGGTACTTGCTTATTCTCGCAATCGTTAATTCTCCTCGGAGCGAATAGATTTCGTTTCATCGTATGACAACCGCTTGTACTTGCACATCCCGGGATCGGGTAGTATGTGCAACTCATCAAAGCCAAGATCTTTATGAAGATCGACACATGAAACACATTGTGTAATTTGACCACTCTCGGAGGGAGTGTCAAACGATAGTTACGTGGCCAATCTGCTCCAAAACCTCATATGACCCTATGAACCTCGACTAAATTTCTTCCCCTTTCACTCAAACCGTAGAATTTTCCTCCACGGCGAGCACTTTCAAGGTAGGAGACCTCGCCTCCTCTCTTCATACGCAACGTCTCCTCTTCAAATCGGCATAAGATTTTTGTCAATCACTAGCCGCCTTTAACTTTTTTCGAATAACCCGCACTTTCTCTTCTGTATCTTTCACTATGTCTGGACCAATCACTTTATACTCATTTAACTTCGTCCAACACACAAGAGTTCTACATTTTTGGCCATACAAAGCCTCGTATGGTGCCATACCAATGCTTGACTAAAAACTATTGTTATAGGAAAATTCCATCAATGGAATATACCTATCCTAACTTCCTAAAAATTCCATGACACAACCTCGAAGCATATCTTCAAGTACTTGAATCAATCTCTATGACTGTCCATCTGTTTGTGGATGGAATGTTAGAAACAACTTCGCCTAAGGCCCAAAGTCGACTATAATTCCTTCCGTAACTCGATGTAAATGGATTCTATTTGACACAATAGATAAATAAAGACACCATGCACCGTACAATCTCCCCTACATATGGGTTCATTCAGCTAGTCGATCCACATATAATAACCATCCTAACCGGTATAAAATGAGTCGAATTTGCTTATCAACAATCACCTAGATAGAAGTCATATGCTCATGGGCGAGGGGGAACTACACAAATCATGGTAGGATGTTATCCAATTTCGTTAGGAATTGAAGGATTTAATAATCTTGTTGGCACTTGGTGTTCAAATTTTTTGACTAATACACGTCAAACAATTTAGACACATACTACCACATCTCTTTTCATTCCTTTCCACCAATAACCATATTTCGTCCCGTACATCTTATTACCTCCAGGATGCATGGTAACACGTAATATGAGCCTCAAATAGTAACTTTTTCTTTAGCTCTTTATCATCCAAGTACACATAATTCTTGTTCCTAGCCAAAATCCAGCTTCTTTCACTGAAAACTCGGTCTCATCACCATCTCTAACCATCTGTAGCTTTTTCTGTAGCTCTTCATCATTTTTCTGCGTATCTATAATCATTTTCTTTAAAACGGGTTGTGCTTCTAATCGGGTTAAATAGGGCCCACGCCATCTACTAGTCTCCAATCATCAGATTATAGTGACATTGCTACCATCGTCTTTCGCTTAAAGCATCAAGGCCATTACATTAGGGGCCTTTCCGGTGCTTCATGATACAATCATAATCCTTGAATAACTCTACCCAATTCCGTCTCAAATTTAACTCTTTATGCAAGAAGTGGCATTGAGATTCTTATGATCGGTGTAAATTCTACACTTTTCCCCGTATAAGTAGTGTCGCCATATTTTCAAAGCAAACACTACCGCAGTTAACCTGTAGTCATGAATGGGATATTCTCGCTCTACGTAATTAACCGTCTAGACGCATGTCACCATCACTTTCCATCTTGCATTAACAGCATCCCAAACCAATGCTTGCGCCATTACTATATAAAGTATTCTTTTTCCCTAAGTAGGTTGCATCAATATTGGTGTCAACCAAAGATCCTTCAATCACTCAAACTATTCTTCCAATATTTTTCATTCACTCAAACTTTATTCCTTTCCTAAGTAACTGGGTGAGCGAGACGACGTAGTGCCTCTCACAAATCTTCTATAATGGACCTCGCAGCCTAAGAAACTTCTCACCTCGATTACATTTTGAGGTGGTTTCCACCACAACGGCTCAATCTTTGTAGAAACTTAATATCTTCTGCTGATGTAATAATATGGCTTAAGGGAAACTTCCTTTTAGTCAAAAATCACATTCTATTGTTTAGCATATAATCTCTTTTCTTAGCGTCTATAGAACTATTTTCATATGTTGTTCATGTTCCCAAGCATCCAGAATACACCAGATGTCAATTGTAATAAAGACCACTACAAACTGATCCACATAGGGTCGGAATACCCTATTCATTAAATCCATGAATGCTGCCGGCGTACTAATCAACCAAATGGCATTACCAAAAACTCATAATGGCCATATCGGGTTCTAAATGCGATTTTCGGCACGTCTTCTTCCTTTACTCTCAACTGATAATATTCATATCACAGGTCGATCTTCGAAAAGACACCCGCTCCTTTCAACTGATCAAAAAGATCTTCGATTCTATGCAATGGGTACTTATTTTTCACTGTCACCTTATTGATCCGCTAATAATCGATGCACATCCATAGAGTGCCATCTTCTTTTTCACAAATAAAACAGGTGCACCCTAAGGCTTAAACACTGGTCGCATAAACCCTTTATATATAAAAGCTCTTTGTAGCTGAACTTTATTCTCTAACTCGTCGGAGCCATCTCAGGCGTGTTCCATTACTGTGGGCCCTCACACAATTTCTATGGATAAGTCCACCTCCTCTCATAACATTCGTAACTCTTCAAAATACATCTGGAAATCTCTTACTATTGGAATCTTTTCCACATCAACTTGACCTCTTGAGTCAAGTATCACAGGCCAAGAATGCCTCATATCCTTTCTTATAAACCTCCTCGCCTCGCATGGCCGATCACATCAAGTATTTATGACCGATCTAATGCCCCGTGATATCACCGTAATTTATCGAGCATCTCAACACTACTGTCTTTTGTCCACAATCAATGATGGCTCGGTGTTTAGTCAACTAATCCATTCCTAGAATCAAGTCAAACTCTCGGAAGGGTAAGAAAGACAATCAAGAAGAAACTCTCTGCTGTGATAACAATGGGGCAATCAGATATCGCTTATTCACTAATGTGTTGTGCCCCAATGGACTAGTCATGCATGTCATATGCTAATTTCTCCATCAACGGTACTTTGTCAAATACATGCTCTATGCACACATATGGAATGGAGTAGATCCGTGATTAATCAATGCATGCATCTCATAATATCATATAAAGAAAATATACCCGCCTATAACCTCGAGCATCCCTGGATCCTTCACACACAAGCCTTCATAGCATGTTACTTCCTGTCCGGTGCCAGGCATAGGGACGATCCACCACTGTCTCTGAAACTATTCCTTCTTTTCCTCTATGCCGAGATAAATACTACTTCGACCCTACCGATCAAGGCGAGTCTAGCGGTGTCGCGCAGATCTTCCTCCATTTCACTTCCTGAAGGATTTATTATCTCCATCAGATAATGTGCTATCAAATGTTTAATACTTCATAATATAAATGATCCATGTCAATAACTGCGCCAATTCGAATGTCGTCTATGGCAATGAGTGCACTACGGGATTTCTCCTTGTCCAACTGAAGCACCTCTACCTGCACTAGATACTACTATACCTCCCTGTCTTCTACCTCTTATAGTCGAACCTTGTACTGACTCGGCTTGAACATTTCTAGCTCTTTTACCAAAAGAGGATGAGGAGGCTCCTTTGAGAACTTCTTCTTTTGAGACTTTTCTTTGCTACCGGTTTCTAGTCTCTCCACTTCACAAATTTCTTCTAACTAACCTGACGATAAAAGTTCAATTGGCTGAAAGAAGTCATAGGTGCTAAGTACCTCTGCTGATGGAATCATGTAGTCCATCTTCAAACTACCTACACCGAAATGCTCCCTCGGTGGACCGCTTCCGTGCATATTTGGCCGAGATGGCTGAACTCTTTCATACTCAACCACGATACCTTTGCTTCATATTTGTGACCTGCTTCACTTCAACACTCCCATACATGTCCTGTAACATACTTGTCTTGAACTCTTGACAAAGAATTCCATGTCAGGATCCAATCCCCTGACTTTGAGCACCAGTGTCACCAATCATATGCCTTACCCTGCAATAGTGAGACTGCACATGATGCTCTCTGATCGGGAGGGCATCTAACCTCTTCCAATACCTTTTCTAGCTTTTCTAACCAGAATTCGGCTTTCTCTTACTCTTCCATGCTCGACCCATGGAATTCCTCTGCTCCATGTCTTCTTACTATGTCAATTGGAGCTTTAATCAATCTATCCAATACTTTTTAGCTGTCCCGTGAATGATTCTGCCATACTTCAGGGCTCATTAGGTACATTACTTCTCAAAGGCCCGTGCCGATACCTCTATTCCCTCAAGTTAACACTATCGCCAGCTCTTCTTCGTGGACGATCCATCTATACAAAACATAAGGACATCCACATTAAAGGTCAACACATTACTATGTAGGTATATCCTTAATCTAAGACTCTTCCAGAAAAGCCTAAACCTAGGCTTTGATACCACTAACCTGTGACGCCCCCAACTCGGCACACAGTGTCAGGCGAGGGTGCCATTTTTTTTTTTAAACTCATATAATGTTAAACATTTAACTTGTACTATTCCCAGAGCAAACTAATTGGCTATAAAATATATACAAAGCTCCATATACTGGGAATGTTCAATATTTATAATATTTACATTGTTTACAAAAACAAAACATATACAAAAATATATCAAAAGGTCTTTAATGAGCACCTAGTAGTGTGTCAGCCTTGGTTGTTGGATGTGGAGTGTCCCATTCTCGTTTATGCTTCTCTTGTGTAATCTTACACGGATGAAACACCCATGTTTATACTTAGTGGAATTAATACATATGGATGACCTCTAATAAGGGTCATCACACTTCTATACGCATGCATACACATCTAACATATCATATCATTTAAACATGCTTATACATATTTCATATTTACTTATTATACCATGTTTTATTTCTTATCATTTTACACTTTGCTTCATGTTCTTGTCACAATATACTTGTCATCACATAGTGGTGCTATGCTTCTCTTATCATATCATATCATTTCATATGTCATATTCAAGTCATTTGTTTTATGTTTCATGCCCGTATAAACCTTGGGCGATAAAGGAAACTATAAGGGCCTAAGGCACAGACTCACCGTATGAAATGCTGGGTCTATATGAATTGGCAACCCATTCACCGTATGAAATGTCGATAAGGGCCTGTAAGGCAGCCATATCATCGTGACGAGACAATGATCATCTATAAGGGTCCGAAGGCGCTGTAATGACCCAAACGGGGCCAAGTAATCAGTATACTACAAACTTGTTTTTCCCTAATAGGCATGCCTATCTATCCCTCTACTAGGTTCTAAGCAGACAATCCATGTGTATTTTATGTTTAGTACATATTTATTATTCCAACACTATTATTGTCATCCAGAATCATATGCGATATTTACAATCATTTATTCGTATCTTTGCATTTTTCATCGTATTAGGCGCATGAATTACCATGTATGCTTATGAAATATTACTATTTCATTCACTTTAACAAGTTATGGTCTGATGATCTGGGGATCAAAGGGATTTGATAAAAGTCTGGGGTAACATTTTGAAAAGGAGTTTGGATGAAGAAATTATGACCGTCCGAAGTTGAAGGCTTCCTATGAACAGTGACTACGAGCATAACTAGTAAGGCCTACTATTTTTCATGATTTCTGGACCTAATATGAGTTCTAATTTCATCAAGCTATATATGGATGGATTCTAAACTCAAAGCAATATGAGTTTAATAGAGTCATCCAAAAATGTGTGAGTGTTCGAATCGAAGAAATTATGGTCGTCCGAAGTTAAAGGCCTCACATAAACCTAACCTTAGCTTGACGGATCCAACAGATCGACCACCGGGATGCACCCAACTTGGTCAGACCCAATTTCAATGGATCGACCTGGGGCCTAGATTGACCTAGCCAAAGTTAACCCAAATGCATTTTCTCACTCCCTTCCACTTAGACTTCATTCACAGAGTAAAACAAGACCATAACTCACTACAAATGTTTGATTTGGGAAATTAAAAAACCTAACATCAAGTTCATTGATGTGACTACAATTTATATGAAAGACTCACTACCAAATTCCCTTTATTTCCTATCCAAAACTCCGTCTCTAAGTGTCCCATTAATACGTATGATCAAAATATGGCAGCTTCCCATTATTCACACACAATACAACCAAAGGTTCCTCAAGACACCATTACGCCCTAGTAGAATCAGTAGAAGAAGACTCACCTCTTGAGTTTGTCGAAACTCCCCGCTGGCCTCCTATTGGAAACTCTACGCCAGCACTTTTCTTCTTGATCCACTGGGAACCGGGCTTCATCCCGCGTAAAAACTAGAGAGAGAGAAGGTGGAGCTTCTCTCACTAAGCTTTCTTCTTCTCTCCCTTTTTCCTTGACCAAAATGAGAGATAAATTTTTGGTCTTATCCATTTGATTTTTAAATATTTCTTTTATTACTATTTGGTCCTCAATTTCATTTTTATTCTCAATGAACTATTTGCAAATCTACTGGTCAAGAACTTAATTCTTTAACCCTTTGTTTCTTTTTGTATTCATTCCGGGTTTTTGCTTATTTTATTCCGGAAAAATATACTTTTACTTTTATTATACCCTAAACATGTTATAACACTGCGTCGGGGTATACTTTAGGGTGTTACATACAAGGCCAAATGTTATTGATTTAATTCATATTGGTGTTTTTACTATGAAAACTAGAGTCCTGTTGATGGTGCACTTTATTTTGTGACTTTCATTAATGACCACTCTAGAAAAGTTTGGGCTTTTGCTTTGAAAACTAAAGACCAGATGCTAGATGCCTTCAAAGAACTTCATGGTCTGGTTAGAATGAGAAACAAGAAGAAAATTAAAGGTTATTAGAGCAGACAATTGTGGTGAATACAAGGGTCAATTTGACAGTTATTGCAAACTTCATGACATTCTACTTGAAAATACTACAACTAAAACTCCTTAGCAAAATGGTGTAGTAGAGATGATGAACAAAACCATTGAGGAAAGGATTATGTGTATGTTTTCTCATTCTAAGCTATCTAAGTCCTTTTGGGGAAAGGTTATGAGAATATCAATTGACTTGATAAACCTTTCTCCACCAGTTCCTTTAGAAGATGATGTACCTAAAAGAGTGTGGACAGAGAAAGATGTTTCATATGACCATTTGAGAGCATTTGGTTGTAGATCATTTATTCTTATCTCCAAATATGAGAGGTCAAAACTTGATGTCAAGGCCAAACCATGTATTTTATTAGGATATGGTCATGAAAAATTTGGGTACAAGCTATGGGAAATTAGCAGGAAGATTATCAGAAATAGAGATGTTGTGTTTATTGAAGACCAATTTGTTGATGATGGTGACAAGGTTGAGAAAGCTAGTTCCTCTATTGAAATTCCAATTAAAATTAATTCAGTTGTTCCACCTATAGTGCATATAAGAAGGTGATGGTGTTACTGAAAATGAAAATGACCCTACAGTTGATGATGTTGAGCCAACTGAACAAGTTGATGGAGAATTTCCACTACCACCATATGAACCACCATTAAGAAGATCTACCAGAGAGTGTCAGCCTTCTACAAGATATCCTTCCAATGAATATGTGATGCTTGCTGATAAGGGAGAGTTAGAAACTTATCAAGAAGTCATTTTACATGAGAGTGAGAAATAGTGGGTCAAAGCCATGCAAGAAGAAGTGAGATCCTTGCTTAAGAACCACACCTATGACTTGGTGAAGTTACCACAAGGAAAGAAAGCTCTCAAAAATAAATGAGTGTACAGATTGAAAACTGAAAACAATAGCTCACAACTCAGGTATAAGGCACAATTGGTTTAATGGGTTAATCGGGAAGATAGTATCGACTTCAAGAAATCTTCTTGTGTAAGATGCCCTCTTATTTCTCATAGTTGCCTTGGCCTTTAAATTTCTTGAATTTATAAGTCGGTGCAATGATAGGCCCAATGAATGTATATGTACAGATGTTTCATGCCACAGTTGCACTCCCGCCGCTTCAAGTAAGATATGAAAAGTAAGAGATCACCCCTCGCGGGATGAGTTATTAAGTACTGAATTTGGGATAATCCTATCTTTATTTGGATGATGGATTAAGGTGAAGATGAAAATAAAAACAACTAATAAACTAAAATCCTAAACTAACATGCAAAGATGTGAAATAAAATGGAAAAGCCTAGGGTTTAGATTTCATTTAGTTAACCCTTATACATTATGGACCAAATTACCTCTCATTAACATTCTAATCACCTAAAAGCGCAATAAACCCGAGAAATCCTAATTACCACACAAAACCCATGAGAATATCTTGTCAATGGTGAAATGCGATGTTCTACCCAAGTCTAATTCAACTCTCACTTCTCATATCTCAAATTGAACTACAAATCGTATCAATGATGATAAATCATAAATAAGCACGAAAATTAGAGTAGAACAATTAATGGAAATGTGAAAGAAATATCAAATACAAAGAAAATCCATCTTTAAATACATAAATCATAACTAAACTACATCTAAAACCCTATAAAATAAAATATGTTCATAATGGGGAGAAATACAACCAAAGATGAGAAGAAAAACATGAAGAGAATTTCCTTTCATCGATCTTCTTCCTTCCCAAAGAGTTGTGCCCTAAGGTTAGAAACCTTAGAGGCTTATTCAATGCTCTACCACCTTTGGTCGGAGGTAGCTCCCTCCTTAATACCCTAATTGCCTTCCTTTTATATCCCCTCGAGCATAGGCCGAATGTGGGCTGAATTTTGAATTGCATATGGGCTTAACATCGCGATGTTGCGATGTGCGGGTGATGTCTTGGTGGCGTCTCTTCTCGGCCACGTCGCAATGTCGTGGCTCGCACATCGCAATGTGGGTGCATGCTGACGTCGTGACATGGCCTACCAACATCGCGATGTGGAGGCTACAAATCTTCATTTTGACACTTGACTTCAATTCAATTCCAACTTAACATTATTTCTCTTTATATTGCTCTATATGCCTTGGGATTGTACTTGAAGGTAAATATGGGTGAAAAGTGCACTAGAACACTTATTAATATACTAAAACACACATAAAACTAACTAAAATAAGGGGATAAAATGTCAATATAGGTAAATTAACCTTCAATTAGATACTTTACTAACCAATAACTTATAACCAGATAGCAACTATCAGCTACACGCACTAGGCACTAGCTACCAACACCAGCTATCAGCTATGAGCTAAACCAAATAAGCCTAAATACTCCTAATAAGCTACTGATAGCTGATTAGAGGTAACCAACTCCTAATAGGAAAAAGCTAAAAATTGTAGTTTTTTTCTAATCCACTCTTTCTAAAATATCAAATTTCCCTTTTTTTTTTTTAATCTTTCTATCCATATTTACGTAATTTTAGAATTTTTATAAATTTTATAAATTATATGAAAAATATGAATATTTTTATGGTTATAAATTTATCTTATCTTATATTAATAAAAAATGTATATGAAATCATAAAAAATTATAACCATAAATAATTTATTTTTATTTTTATGATATAATATTATTTATGGTTAAATTTTTTTATAATTTCATATTATTTTTTGTTTATGAAATAATATTATAAATTTGAGTTCATAAATTATGTTAGAACATAATATTATAATTTTTAAGTGTTACAAATTAGTAAAATTTTTACTTATAAATATATAAAGGAATATGAATTTTACTTCAACATAAAATAATGTGGTTAAATAAATATAAAGTATTTTTTATGGTTATTAGTAATATTTTTTATGGTTATAACCATGAATAATTTTTTTATTTATAAATTTATAAATAACCATAAATATGAAATTTATTTCATAAACAAAAAATAACCATACAAATTTCATAGATTTATAATCATAAATTTATTTATTTTATGAAGTAACATTATTTATGGTTGAATAAAAGTTTATGTCATATTTTTTTAATAGTTATAAATTTTTGTAATTTCATATTATTATTTTATTTCTCTATCATGTCTATATATGTAAATTAACCTTCAATCCGTTACTTCTAATCAACTACTGTATCAAGAAGTAATTATAAATAGTTACCATCTATCAGCTATCGATAATCAGTTAAACCAACACATGCCATTTTTCTTAACAACAACATATTTTAGTAACAAAATATTTAAAAACTATTTTCTAAAAACAATTGTCAAATATTTTTATTTAAATTAAAAACAAGACTTTGAAAACAACCCCATAGAATCAAATATGCAAATTGGCATTAATTTGTGGAACCACAAAGGAAAGCTACTAACCACACCCATTTAATTGCAACCTTCCTGATGGGACAAATTTGAAAGGCGATAAAAAGGATTTGTGAAGCAAAAATCTGCGGTTGTGGGCATCTTGCTATTGATATTTTCAAGTGGATGTCATTGTGATAGCTGACACCTAGTCGTATGGTTTGTTAGATATCATAATTAAAGGGCATAAGTCTTTTCTTTCTTCTTTCCGGGCTCTTCCTCTACCCCTTTGATTAAATTCATGCCGACTTTTGCTTTTTAAACATATTCTAAAACTGTATTGATTTCTTAACTGTTTCTCTTTTACAACTTTCTCTATTATGCCGTTAAGGTTCGTAAAAGATGAGAGATAGATTTTTTTTGTCATTTTTAGTATGAAATCATCATTTTCATTATTTTCTTTTCTCATATCTAGATTTTTTTTTTCTAATAAAGTGGTTTTTTTTACATCGATTTGGGTTTGCCTTTATTATTATTATTATTATTTTTCTATTTTTTCATGTTATTTGTCACCTACTTATCATAGCATGTTTTATGACCGACTCACAGAATATTGCTTAAGATACACTCATATGACTGGGATAACAGATTGCTAACTATTGCCTTCTTACGATTTTCATCATTGATAATAGTTAAAAATTTGATCCAACAAACTCATTAGATCAACTCACATTCTTACAAGATGCTACAAATGTAATCTCAGTGGTCGCATAATAGTTTAATAACAAACATGTAAAACCTTTCTAAACTAATTATTTTCGCACACAATATACTATGTCATCCTCTAAAATCTTTAGAACTCTTGATTCTTTGTTTCTATCTATTATATTTATCTCTTTTGAAAAAAAACATATTTTATAACTTATTATTATTATTATTATTATTTTAAAAGAGTTATGAAGAGATTGATGAAAGTTTAAATACTTAGGGGACGTTTGGTTGGGTCATATTACATTACTAAGATAGCTTATGTTGCCGATCTAAACAATATTTAGCTATGAGATGTTTCTAACAATGAAACATTATCATCACGTCAACGTTTTGGGTACATTATTCGGAATATGATTACCCTCAATTTTATTAGTAATGTTACATTCTTGGGTAATCTTGGCTTTTCTTTCTAATATTAAAATTCTTATTTTTAACTCTTAGGAATAAAAATGTCCTTCATTATTTAAGGAACTAATATACAAAATTATCATATTTTATTATTACAAACTATATCATAAGTCGGATATTACTATAGTTTACCTAGCCTTTGGTATCTTATTCTTGTGCTTTAGTGGTTCTTTTCAGTCAACTGCACATCGTTTTACTCATACTAATTAACACACACTAATCCACAGTTATACCATACCCAAATTCATATGACTGAATGGAAAATGGAACTTAAACTGAGAGGGACTATGGTACAGACAGTGGTTATTATGCGATAATGACCATATACCAACCATAGTCAATGCTTATAAGAAAAATAATTAGAAAGATAGTTGTTATATGTATATAAGAGCAATTAAGTCAAATGGCTAATTTGGTAATACAATAAAACTTTGAACTAAACAAGTTTATGTTATATTAATGTTGCAACCAAAATTTCGAAAATTTCATTTTATCCATATTATATTTCAAATTTCAAAGCTCTATAGAATAACAAAAAACCCAAAAATAAAGAAAGTCTAAATCCATTTGGAAAATTCATATAAGAAGTATAAAAGTATTTCCATTTTTAAAATTTTTCTAAGTCAAACTACAAGATAATAGAAATCTATTGCAGAAATAGGCGCCACGTGGCTTGATAATATCTGTATAACGTACTCAATGCACGAGACTTAAAATCCCACGACGCATCACACACTGGGTGTCATTTCTGGCGCAATAAGTCCCTGTCTTATATTAATGCATGTTACTAAAGTAGAGGTGGAGAATCTCGTATTTGATAAACAAGTCTTTACGGCCCATAAAATGAAAGAGAGGACATCCAATCCATCTAACTAATCTGTCCAATTCATTCAAATCAATCAATCAATTGACTAGCGTCATTGTTAAAGTTTTTGAAGCAATTTATCAAATTTAGTTATAAGAAAAGTTTATGGTAAATTTTTCAACAAATATTTATTTCATTCATTCAGAAATAACCAATATTACTCTAACAATTTCAACATTTTACTGTGCTTCATCGCTTAATGCCGCCAACATCGCTTTCATAATCAAACTTAACATTACCACAATTTTTAAATATTCTGAATAGAAGGCTTACTCTCAATTAATTAATCCAAGCACTGTGGCAAAGACATTTTGGTCTCATTCTTGCAAACATTTTTTTCAAATAATTACCCTAGCTAGATTTTCATTCGTACGTTTTCTACTTTGATTTTAAGAAATTGTCAAGGGAAACAGGGAACCTACATACCCCGATTAGATGTTTGAACTACAAGTCATTTTAATTTGAAAATACTTTAATTTTTTGACAGGCCCACATGTTTATATTATGTGGATCTCATATAAGGGGCATTTTTTATTTAAAATATGAGGTTACTGTTTCACCTATATTTCTCTAATTTCTAATTTTGATGATTTTATTACATGTTTAGATTATTTGAGAAACTAGATTTTTATTTTCCTAATTTTCTGTGCTTGACCGCAAGTTTACATAATTTCCCCAATATATAATTGGAAATGCATCCTTCCAAACTTTGAATCAATCTACGATGCAAAAATACATTTAATTATTGCGGTTGGAGATTGCAGAGTCATCGATTCAGTGAATGCATTTATGACTCTTGATAGCAAACAGACATGTGACAACTCATGATCAACTTTTTATTATTAGAAAAATAATTTTTATTCATAAAAGTTCTAAAAACTAACAAAATTTTTATTTTTCAACTCCGACAAAAATTGGAGTCTACAATAATTCATATTTTATTTTGTGTTAGCTATTTAAAAATATACAGAGAGAGACGGATTTAAAAAAAAGAATTCAATTTGATTTTCTTTTTTAATCAATACATTTTAGTCGATTTATCGAAGTGAGCATTTGAAAAACGTTATCATGAGCTCTTTTGTTTTTCTTAGGTCATGACTTGCCATCCCCTTTGATGGTCTCATTTAATATTGATATTT
>JAEQBH010003969.1:115000-300325 GCA_016808115.1 Tetrastigma voinierianum
GCCCATAACAGACAATAGCCCAAGTGAATCTAACCCTAAAACGGCTAATTCCTCCATGGTACGGTAGAAAGAAATTTCACGGACCTCGCCCATGATTCACTTGCTATCTCCGCGGTCAGAGTTGAAACTAAGCTCACTGTCTAATCGTTACCGTGACAATCCACGATTGCCGCTTGTCGTAAGAAAGAAACACTCATCTCTCACATCCGACACCACTCATTAAGCTACAAGGATCCCCACGACACGGTTCCTAATTATCCTATAACATTTAGTTAAGGATAAGGAAGAGAAGATCCCCTACCCAATTGGGAAGATGTCGTATTATCGTCTAACAAGGAAAGTCATCATGATCACCCATGATAAATACCGAACAATTTCACTAAAGAAAGGTATGTAATCATAGAGCCATCCACAGTTGATCTCTTTCCTTTTCGTGAGAAAGAAACTGACTTAGGTATTGGAGAGGCGACGGCACCCCCCGTTTGACCACCCTTGCAAGGTGTGTCATTTATCATCCGGCTCGACGACCCACCCCCTGCTTACTCCGATGCCCAACAATATCGATAGAAAAGACCACGTGGGCTTGGGCAGGCGTAACGATTGTTCCTTTATAAATCAACTGATTTCTTAACGACTGATGGTATCAACTCGAAACATGAGCAGGAGCCATGGCAACCCCCCGGGGACGCAAGATCAACAGGACCACGCTGACAGCAGACGACTAGGAGACGCCTCGCTTCTTCTCATGCCACCACAACAAGCATGGAGGCACTCGTCTTCGCCAACCGCGACCGCTACGAGTTACGCGCGTAACTCACCGTGACAGTGCAACGCCTCGTGAAGAGGCAAGATCAAAAGCTCTGCATGGTTGCCTAAATACCATTCCACAGAGGAATAACAATACAACTGACGCCCGAGATGCTGATCATGGGAGGAGAAAATAGTCTTGATCAGGGGGCAAGCACCCTGCAGATCCACTCTCTCATAGAGATGGCCACGACGGAGGCGGGCAGAATGATGAAGGCTTACAACTACCCCCGCAACTTGAAAAGTGGCACAATCTCAGAACGACGCTTCAAGGTCCAACGAGCTCGTCACATGGGCAGTCGTAAAGGGTCGAAATGCGCCCTAGTATCAATGGATCGCTTGGTACAAAGCAGAATAAATCTCCATTCAGGCCGGGTTCAGACTTCCCTCCCAACAAAGTTCGACGTCACGTATAGATGCTTTGGACGGAACGAAAGACCTCGTGACCACCCCAACACTCCACAAGAATCAGATGCAGCCGTACGTGATACTAAGACCCCGTGAGATGTAGAGCCTTTTCCATCACGCCTTAAGGGCCCCTACTCTGGCATACCTGTGCCTCCCGCCGCCCCGACCCTCATCCTTCCAAAGAACTCTCCATTGCCAGGTCCCACTTCATCGAAGCCCAGACTTACCGGAAGCCAAGCTATCACTTGCTGATCATAAAACAAGGACCACAAGAAAACCTGAGGTCCTACGTCTAGAGGTTCAACTCTAGAGTCATTGAGGGTAGACATTCCAGACGAAAAGTTCGCCATCAACGCCTTTAGCTACTAGGCATGAGCCAAAAAGATCCTGATGTTCTCCATTTTGAAGAATCCATTGGCAAGCATGGTCGGTGGTGTCACAAAGCAGGGCAAGCATCACTATGAGAGGCCCCCATCAGTCTGCAAGCCTTCCACTAAAGGAGAAAGCAAGATAAGAAAAAGGGAATCGGAGCCCCGTAAGACGAGGAGACCGAGACAGATCCTCGTAGAGGAACAGAGAAGATGGAGATCGATCTTAAAAGAGAAGAGGTAATGATAGGGACCGCTTGGGTCCACCTCAGCTGTTTTGGCAATGCAAAATCTACCTCAAGATAATTCACTCCCTGATGGCCTTGGTGTCCTAAGTCTTATACAAGGTGCAACATGAGAAGTTTTTAAGGTGGCCGTCTCAGATGAGGATGAACCCAGCAAAAAGAGATATAACTAAGTATTGAGAGTTCCATAGAGATCATGGGCACCAAACAAATGATTGTATTAAGTTGAAGAAAGAAATTGAATTCCTAATCCGACGTGGACATCTCTGCCGTTACGTAGCCCTAAGATCGAACTGTGCACCTCCTCCACCACCTCGTCGCCCGTACCCCACCAACATCAACAACCCCGAGAGAGATCAATGGATCTCCTGTGGGATTCTCTTACGGTGAGAATCCAGCTGCTAGGCGCTCACCTAGGCAACACGTGTCGTGGGAGACACTGGAGGTACAGGCCGTGTCTAAACTCCCTCGGTTGGATACCATCATAACCTTCTCAAACTCTGACATGGAAGACTGCCAACATCCCCATGATGACCCTTTGGTAATAAGAGCCGTCATAGCCAACAAAACAGTTCACAGGGTTCTGATTGACAATGGGAGCTCGACCGACATCATCTTCGCATCAACGTTTGACAAAATGGGCATCGAGAGGGAGAAGCTGGAATCGGTAAATGCCCACTTATTGGGATTCTCCGGAGAGAAAGTGCTACCCCTGGGGTCAATACAGCTAGTACTCACTCTGGGAGACCCCCCATGCCAGGCCACAACGACGATAAAGTTCCTCCTCTGGATGCGGCTCCATCGACAGCAACATGTTCCTCGCGTGCCTCTCTTAATGCCATAAGGGTCATCCCTTCCTACCATATATGGCTATAAATTCTTACGTAAGAATGGAAAGAAGAAACGTTCGAGGAGACCAACGGGAGCTAGCAGTGCATTTGACGCCAATGAACAGAAAGCAGTTGACATCATCCACTTGGATGAGCTCAACATGAGAGATGAATTAGACACCCGACTTATGACCTCGAAGAGTCGAACTAAGATAACTTGACGACCAAATTAGCACCTTTCCGCCATTAGATCCGTATAAATTGGTTGAGGACGTCAAAGACCTCCTCGTCCACTTCTTAAAGCAAAATGTGGAAGCATTCGCTTGGAAGTAAGAGGACATGGGAGGAATTGACCCAACAATTATCATCCACAAGCTGAATGTCAGTCCCTCCTTCAAACCCATCAAACAGAAAAGAAGAAGTTTCCCCCCAAAGAGGCAGAAGGAGATCAACGAAGAGGTCAGCAAACTCCTCCAAGCCCGAGTTATCCGGGAAGTAGATTATCCTGACTGGCTGGCTAATGTGGTTCTCTCGTCAAGAAGGCAAATGGAAAATGGCAACTTTGCATTGACTTTACTAACGTCAACCGAGCCTACCAGAAAGACAGCTTTCCTTTACCCCGGATCGACCTCATAGTAGACGCTATCGCTGGCCACGAGCTCCTTAGCTTCATGGACGCTTTCTCAGGCTACAACCAGATCAGGATGGACCCTAATGACCAGGAGAAGACCTCCTTCGTGACTAGACAGGGGACGTATTGCTATCAGGTGATGGTGATGCCCTTTGGGTTGAAAAACACGGGGGCCACCTATCAGAGGCTAATAAACAAGATGTTTCAGAAACAGATAGGCACATCCATGAAGGTATACATAGATGACATGCTAGTAAAGTCAGTCAAGGCAGGGCTCCACGTCAACCACCTAACAGAGGCATTCCAGGTCTTGAAGGATTACAAGATGAAGTTAAACCCAACCAAGCATGCTTTCGGAGTCTCCGCAGGGAAGTTCCTGGGTTTCATAGTCAATAGCCGCGGGATAGAGGCAAATCCAGACAAGATAAAAGCCGTGCTCGACATGCAACCACCCTCAAACACTAAAGAGATCTCGCCCCGATGTGGAGAATAGCCGGGCCGAGTCGCTTTGTGTCCAGATCCGACAAGTGTCAACCCTCTTCAAGCTCAGCACCCTCCCACTCGGGATGTCCGGCCAGGAAAGAGGCATTCTAGCACTAAACCTACCTAAGCTCCCTATAATCGTGCGCCCCTCCGAGGGGGAACTCCCATTGTACTTAGAATGCTTTGAATTTAACAGCGCCGCCTTATCAAAGATATGATAGAGCCGCCAAGAAAATTGGCCATTATCGCAAACAAGCTCTAAGAGGAGCAAAGAAAGGTATCTCCGCTTATGGAAAGCTAGCCTGCACAGCACCACCGCGAAGATTCTCGACCATACTCTCCAAGCTCACACCATCGAGATTCCGGCTGCAACACACCAACAGCACATTGCATAAAACTAGAAAACCTTAAGAAGACTCGGGTAAACGGGCTATAGAGTCAGAAAGTGAGTTCGACATTAGGTATAAGCCAAGAACAACGATCAAAGGGCAAGTTTTATCAGATTTCATCATGGAATTCACCTCGGCAGAGCCTATAGAAACCACCCAGCTCGCGTCCGACCTTCCCATTTGAAGGTTGACCATAGATGAGCCCCTCCAATGCTAAGAAGTGGTAGGGTTGGATTCCCACCCCCAGGATCGATGTGGAATATAAAATTCTGAAGATTCTGGTCTCCAGAAGCCTCAATAACTAAGTCAATATGAAGTCGCCATTTACTGCTTGAACTCACCTAATTTAGTGGAAGCCGATCAACTAAAAGTATGCAAAGCATTCCCGCTATGGTGAGATAGGATAGTGACCCATACAGGCTTAAAAGATGATCCTCTATCTCAAAAAGGTATACGAGTTGCTTAAAAAGTTTGTACGGGTTCAGGTCAAACACGTCCCAAGAACAAAGAGAATTAATGGCAGACCCAGGCTGTTCAGCAAAGGCGTCGCAAGAAGACTTGACAGACGGGCACCCTGGCCGAAAGCACCCCAGGAACCTTCAAGAACGCTCATCAAAGGACAAAGTCCTCCCAAGAATGACCGGCTACCGAAATCGGACGGACTTAATCCTGACTACTTGCTAAACGGTACACTACCGAGTGATCCAAAGGAGGCATCCAAACTGAGAACCAGATTAGCCACATTCGCTCTTTTACGAGGAACCCTTTACAAACGGGGCTTTTTCGCACCCCTCCTCAAGTGTGTAGGAAAGGAAGATCGCCCAACTTTCACATACTTATGTAGAAAAATACCGCGCACCTGCGGGCAACCATATCGGAGCCCATGGCAGAAAAGTCCCATGCAAGGATATTATTGGCCCACGATGCTCAAAGACGCCACGAACCTAGTCAGAAGGTGCAAAATCTTTCAAGAACATGCCAAGATCTCCCATCTCCCATCCGAGCCACTAACCTCTATCATACCCCCGGGCCTTTCAAGAGGGTAAATTGGATACTGGGGCCCTACCCATCGGAAGAAGAGGTTATGCACCACCATTGCAGAGATGGATTACTTTACCAAGTGGGCAGAGGCCGAGGCATTAGTAGCAATTATCAAGCAAAAGGTGCATAACTTCGTTTGGCGTTCCATAATATGCAGGTTCGGAATCCTAAGAGCATTGGAATCGGATAATGGAAAGCAGTTGGACAACTTGAAATTCAAAAACTTTTGCACCGAGCTTAGAATCAATAATTACTATTCCTCCCCAACTCATCCGTAGTCCAACGGACAAGCAGAAGTCACTATATGGACTCTCAAGGTAGCCTTGAAGACCAAGCTGAAAAACCTAAAGGGAAAATGGGTAGAATACCTCCTCGAGGTACTATGGGAATATAGAACCTTGTGCAAGTCTGCAACTCGAGAAACTCCGTTCGCCTTAGCATTTTTGAAACGGCTTTAGGTTCTTGTCGAGGCAGGCTTTCAAATTTTAAGCCACCTAGGGTCGAGTTTGCCAGTGCTGAGCACAATGAGGAGACCCTTCGCTTAAACCTCGATCTCCTGGAGGAGAAGCGAGAGCAGGCTCTGAAACATGCCGAAGACTACCAACGAAAAACAACAAGGTACTATGATCAAAAGGTCAGGCCTAATAGTTTTAAGCCTAGCGACCTAGTGCTCAAAAAACTCCTGCTAGCAAGTGAAACACCTTACTACGTGAACTGGAATCAATCAGAAGGACCCCTATATCGTATCACGAGTAATATGACCTGGCAATTATGAGCTTCAAACGGAAGAGGGAAAGACCTTGCATCACTCCTGGAATGCCAAGCACCTTAGGTTCTTCCCATAAACCTCAAATTGTATCTATTAATAAAGTGCAGCAGTTTTGCTTCCGTTCAAATAACAGTTTTTACGTTTATTTTCGATTTTCCAACTCTCGTAAATCATAAAGAAAGAGCTAGGGAGCTCGGTTTGTCAGAAATCCACGGGGCTTAGAAGGGCCCTAGGAGGTTACAAAAGAAAAAAAACATTAGACAAGTATATGTGTTTCCAAAAGATTGTACTTTTATTTCAGAGAATTACAGTTATTCTAGAAAATTACAATCAGCAAAACCGTTCTCTACATCTCAAAAAATTACAATCAGCGAATAGCCAAATCAAGGCAAAAACCACATGAAAGAAAGAGAAATGCAGCTTTAAAAGGAGAAATAAGTGAGAGAGAGAATAGTAATAAGAACTGACTTAAAAGCTATCTAATACGCCACCAATTTCCCAACTGCCCTCGCTGGGCCTAACCTAACAAGTGGCAGACAGTGGAACAACACAACTCGGCAACAAACGGAGGACTAGTGGAAACAACGCAATCTCTAACAAATGCACAAGGAACGAAACCAAACATCGGCTCATGATCGAACAGACTTCGCGCAGCTGGTAATCGCAAACCTTAAGTCATTATCAGATCCACAACTCACGCATGAAGGTAGGAAAAACGGAACGCGATAATACAGCACTTGGCATAGCAAGATATAAATAGTTTCATAAGACTGGGAAGTGGTAATTTAGTCGCTCAAATTCTCCATAGACCGCTTATAAACTACGCACACTTTCTCGAGAAGAAGACAAAAGCGCCGTGAGCCTGATACAAAGAGTCGACAGGTCTAAAAATCCAAAAAAGAGCCATGTAGCTTAGTTCAATGAGAGCCCAGTAGCTCAGTTTGCCAAAAGCGCCTAGGAGCTCAAATATTAAAAGAGCCATGTAGCTCAGAATCCAAAGGAGCCACAGCTAGTCAAAAGAGTCGGGAGCCGCCAAGGAGCTCCAACAGTTTAAGGCCAATGTGAGTCTAACTCAATGAGCGCACAAGAGCTCGGATATTAAAGAGCCGCATAGCTCAAAATCCGAAGGAGCCATGTAGCTTAGAATCAGAAGGAGCCATTAGCTCAATTCAAAAGAGTTGTGGAGCTTAGTTTTTAAGAGAGCCCAAACTCAAGGCAACGTGAGTTCCCGACTTCTACCTGCTTGTTTTATTGCTTAAAGAGTCGCTGTATTCGAGCCGTCCGAACAAGCCTAGTAGCCTGGGCCGCAAAGAGCCCAAGAGCTTAGTTCACGCAGAGCCTAATAGCCTGGCCGCCAAGAGCCCAAGAGAGTTTAGCTTGCAAAGGAGCCCAAGAGCTCGGCTCCCAAAGAGCCCAGCAAGAGGCTCAGCCTCCCAAAGAGCCTTGAGTTCAGCTTGCAAAGAGCCCAAAGAGGGGTTAGTTCAGTGCTCAGCAGGCTGATCGGCCACTGAGAGTTTGGGCCTTGGGCTGCAAAGAACCCAATTAACTAAGCTCCCAAGAAGTTGTAATTCTGCCTCAAAGAGCCATGAGGCCCACTCAGAGCCTGTGTTGAATCCAACATCAAAATGATATCTCACTGAGCAAGAATCCATAATTCCAGCTCATTCCATAATCCATAAAGGGAATGAGAAAGGCAAAAGATCCAGAGAGTGGTTAATAAGACTCAATATTTATCAAATGTAATCATCACATATAAATAAAGGGCGCCAAAACTAAGAAGGATGATGGGCGAAAGCCTGGCATTCTAAAGATGAGCCTGTTACAGCCTCAACCAATAAAGGTCGCTTGGAAGAAGAGTAGAGTTAGGGGCAGCCGAGGACACCCCAAGGTCATCCTCCCCGTCAAATTCGGATTCCCCCACCTCGTCCTCAACGGGAATGAGAAAATAAAAGTCAAACCGAAGACCCAGTTTATGCCAAGCTAGCCAACCGAGGCCCAGTACATGCTTCGCCTCAAATAAGTTTATCACCCTCCATTACTTGAGCAACTGGCACCCATCGGCTCCGAGATCATCATGAAGCCCGGGTACTCTTCATTCAGCGCCTCACGTGCTCGTGGGTTCTTCTAGACTCCCTTGGAAGACCCGCTCAAGGTCGTATCTGAGACGCAGCCGTCCCTAGCCGTCGGTGAGTTCTTCCTTGTCCGTCGTCGCTCAACCTTAACTACCCGCGTTCTCACTGCCTCTTTAAATTCCTCCCAGCCGATCTGAACACTACGTCATCCTCACCAGAATCCGCAGCCATGTTTTTGCTTCCACTATCCCCAAGCCTTCTTTTCCGCTTCTTTGGGGTCGGGACGCGCCATTTCAGGTAATGTCAGTCGAATCTACGTTTCACGGATCTCGCCAAGGGTCACACCTGTAGCTACAAGGTGCCCGCCTCCATGCCCGAGGCCACCTCGGCTTTATACGCTTCTACCGCCCTAGCAGACCCCTCAAAGAGACAAGCCCTCTTCGCCAAGCTCTTCACATAGGTAGCCACTCTGCGTAAAACAAGACAGTTATGGGCAATGGAAACAAAAGATAGACGAACAAATAAAAGAGTCCGGACATACTTGTCGCTCCGAAGTGATAAGGCTAGAGCCTCCTCAACCCGACATGGCACACCTCTCGAGGTCGAGTCCCGTAGAATGGACGAGATATGGCCCCAAGATCAAGCTTTCGACCAGCAACAGTCCCTTACCCTGAGTCAAGATCCCCACTCCGTCCTCCCTGCCTTAGAGGGAGAGAGCTGGAGTTTGGCATTAGGGGACTTCGAACGAATGGGGCGTAACTTCTGGGAAGCTCGACGCTCCTCCCCGAAGGATTTTTCGGACCCACCACCTTGGACACCTCGGCCAGGGGAGGAGGCGCCTGACCTCTCACCGGGACTTAGTTAGACGACCCCCACTCTTTGGCAGTTGACGGTGAAGAAGATGCTCCCAACCTCAGGATCTTACCCTGAATCGTAAGGCTGCTCTTAGGGGGAGCCTGAGCTTTGAATGCTTCTCTTATTCTTTGCCAACAACTCACCTAGGGCTTGAAGCTCTTCCCGAGTGGGTTTCACAGCAGAGGGCCCCTCACGAGAAGGCTTCATAATAAAGGGTAGAGAGGGCCTCGAAGCTGGGGGCCGAGAGGGGTTCACACCAAAAGGCCCGAGAATAACTGATCGACCAAATACCAGAGTACACCCGCGGGAGCACATTCTCAATAACTGCCGCTTCACCTCCTTTATCCTCCTGAATCGAGGTCGAGACTCGACACCAAGGTAACATAACCAAAGCAGTTAGTGAATTAATCTCTCAGAACTCAGAAAAGAATCCCAACTAGTACCTGAATAAACCCGCCAATGTATTCTCCCCAAGTACCATACTGCCGGAATGCCAAGCGTATCCTCCGATCACAGTGGTCAGATTCAGCCTGTAACCCCCGATAAAGAAATAACGCTTCCAAAGGTTAGTAGGAGAGGGCATGATCAAAATAACGTGTGATCAGAACTGATATGCCTGGAAATATACAAAAAGCCCTCTACAACCTCTTTCACACTAAAGAAGTTCAACAGCAGAGCTATGCTAGGAATGCCGAGGCCCTTGTCCTAAAAAAAGACCAGAAGGTCGACCAAAACACCCCATAAATTAAGAGAAAGTTGGGACGAGCAAACGTTGAAGTGTTGTAAGACATTCTTGATAAAGGGGTGCAAGGGAAAGCGGAGACCGTTCTCGAAGGCCGCTTCAAAGAGCAAACCACTGGAACCCACCATATATAGAAGATCAGTGGTAACAGACTTTAACACTAAGAGGGGGCCTATAGCGAGTAACGAAGGTTTTTTCACAAAGGGGCTCGACCTGACTAGGACCCACAAAGATCTCGCACTTCATGACCGCCTCAAATATCGTGGTAACCACTAAGGCTTAATCTCACTACTTTTCCCTTGCCTTGCACAAAGGGGTGGACGAATGACTACTGGAGGGGCTCTATCAACCACAAGATTACTGCACTTCTACCGGGTCCATTATGATTTACACTCAACATGCCTTTCCCATGCAATGCACTGTAAGAACCATCAGCTAGAGGAAGACATGGACGGAGGCAAGGAGATGACAGCAACAAGGATCACCAGTGGACCCACTTTAACTAATTAGCAGTACAAACAAAGGGTAGAAGAAAAAGACATCAAACTAGGGGAAGAAACAAAAGACGACTCTAAGTGATAGAATGACTTTAAATTTTACCTTCAAGACAGCCTGAATCTGAAGGATCGTAGGAAGATTCGAGAAAGAAAAATCGTACATTCACAGAAAAAGGCTCAAGAACAAGGTTTGGAAACGTCAGTCGAAACGGGTGCGAAAATCGAGAAAAGCCATCATTATCGCGATACGATTGACGACGACAAACCTGTGACCAACAAATTTATCTCGGCCACGTGACCCCGCCGCCTGACCAAGAATGATTCTCCGCCCGCCTGCTCGCCGCCAGGGTCGGGGGCAAATTGATATTGTCAAAGAAACATAGCCAGAGATGCCCAGTGGAACAAACCTTAAATGGGCTGGCATCCTCCATGGTATCTTGGTAAGAGCCTGGGAACTCGGCCCATGATGACGTCTTGGTTACTCCCAAGGCGTGAGCCTAGGGTCGAAACTAAGCCTAGTGGGCCGAACTGGTGACGGGGATAATCCGCTGACCGCCAGTTGAGCTGCAAGAAAGGAATACACTTCATCTTCATGATCCGATATCTACTCATTAAGGAAAGAAGGATCCCCCACGATTACAGCTCCCTAATTATCCTCTAACATTTAGTTAGCAATAAGGAAGAAAGATCCCCTACCCAATTGGGAAGATGTCATATCACCGTCTAACAAGGAAAGTCATCATGATCACCTATGATAAATACTGAACAATTCCGCCAAAGAAAGGCACGCAATCACAAAGCCATCCACAGTTGATCTTTTTCCTTTTCGTGAGATATAAACTGACTTAGGTATCGGAGAGGCAGCCGGTGCACCCCCTGCTTGACCACTCTTTTTGTGCATATTGTTTATCGATCCGGCTTGACGGATCGACCCAAGCGACTCCAACAGGCTCCAACCCAATATTGATAGAAAAAGCACCATCACATATAATTAATCCCATAACCTCATGTGATTGGATATTGATAATATGCTTTTCTTTTTTAATACACTTTAGTTTAAAGGTGGTAAATTGTCCCTATTATAATTCAAACTTGGGAACCCCCTATACCCTATGCATGTTTGAAACAGTAAATGATCTACCACTTGAGTTGGGCATCAAGTAGGCATGATATTGATAATATTCTAAAATATTAAACTAACCATACTTCTACTAATAATCTAATTTCTACCAAACTACAAATTCTATTTAACATAAAAAACCTCTAGCTAAATAACAATTTATATGTTGACTTTAGTCAAATTATAATTTCAATGGCCTCTTGTAATCCGAGTTGTAAAGTCAACTAACCAAGCATTATCTTCAATTTCTTTAATCATCTAAACTTTCGTGACTTAGTAAATTATTTGTAACTTGATTTTTAATCTACAAAAATCACGCTTAATGGAATTATATTCCGTTTTCATCCAAACAGACCCTTGATACATATAGCATATTTTCTTTTCCCATTTTTTTTTTTTTGCCACATGGTGTTTGCTGATGTATTTGGTCATATATAAATAGGGCCTCCTTTCCTTCTTCATGTCGGTTGTTATTCTAGAGAATTGAATAAATCCCATTTTTTTATTATGATTTTATCATGGTATTAGAGTGGATTGATTTGAAGGAAAATTTCCTCGACACCCAAATATACTAGGGATCTAGTTTTTTACGAAGATTGGAGCAACAATCCACAATCCACAACGCCGCATTTTAGAATAGGTGGACGATAGATCTGATGAAGATAGTGTCGTCACACCAGATGAAGATGACTTCAATTTGTAGAACGCCGATCATCCGAGAATGGTCTTGGTCTCGATGCCACTGACAGAGAATAACTTCCTCCCTTGAAGCAAAGCAATGAAGATTGCTTTAGGGGCGAATGTGAAGCTAGGATTCATAGATGGACTCATCGATCCTCCTTCATGTCCACATGTTGTGGCCGTCGTTTAAAAGTCGATTATATGTTTGTCTTACTTAATCCTTATTGGTTAAAAGTAAATCACAAATCTTTATGTAGACAAGATCTGCTAGAGATCCATGGCTTGAAATCAAAGCTAGGTATGGAGAGAGTAATGGGTATCTGATTGACAAATTCAGGCATCACAACATGCAAGGTAATCAATCTATTACGCCATGCGCCATTTTAAAACAATCGGTGGGATGAATCGAGTGCCATCCTTCTCCGTGCACCACCTTGTTCCTAAGGATGCGTGAAAACCTGCTAATGATTTTCTTGAGTTACAAAAGGTTGTACAATTTCTTATGGTTTTAAATGAAGAGTATAACCATACAAAAGACTAGATTCTTTTGATGGATCCAATGCCTCAACTGAATAAGGTATATTCTATGCTACTTAAGGTTGAAAAACAAAGGAGTAGTGGCCTTATGCCCTCAAAGCCTATGTAGCTGAATGCACTGTTGGCAAAGACGCATGAATCATAGTAGAGATCTAATATAGAGAGGGGACGTACAAAGAGTCATAATGGAAGAGGATACCTGATATCAAACAAGGAAGGCATGAACAAACGTGATATTATTGGGAGATATGGATAATTTATGCAACGAAGAGAAGCAATGCATTGTGAGGGTTCTGGAATGACAGGGCACACTATGAGTACTTTCTTCAAAATGCATGGGTACTTGGACTGGTACAAGGAACTCAAACAAAGCAAGAGTAAACATGGTGACCAATGAATTGGACTCTCTTTTTTACATTGAAGAATTAATACATTCCAAGAGTGAAGTTAGCTCATCAAATGCGACATAGAGGAATGTGGAATTATCCTTTCTAATTCAATAAGAAGTTGCTAAGTATATGCAGGATAGCAACACGAGCACTCAATCTTCTCAAACAAAGCAAACAAACAAAGCAAAGCAAACAAAGAGTGAAATATGACTAATGAATTGACTTCAGTGAAGAATTAATACATTCCAAGAGTGAAGTTGGCTCATCAAATGCGACACAGAGGAATGTGGAATTATCCTTACTGATTCAACAAGAAGTTGCTAAGTATATGCAGGATAGCAACATGAGCACTCAATCTTCTCAAAAATTTTTTGCCCATACTCACTTTACTGGTAATTCTTTGACACAAAACTCTGTTCTTAAATCAATTGAGTTTTCGAAAAATTCTTGGATCCTAGACACAAGGGCTACCAATAACATGTGCAGCGACCTGCATCTCTTACATGATGTACAAACCATTAAGCCTCTTATACAAGGTTCTTGCCAAATGGGGAGACTTTGGGGGTTAATTGTATGGGAAGAGCCATTTTATCTTCTGCTCTTACACTATGTGATGTTTTGTATCTTCCTACTTTCAAATTCAATCTTATATTCGTCAATAGATTATGTGCAACATCTTTTCTACAGTTTCTTTTTACTACACATTCATGTTACCTACAGGACCTCAAGAGCCAAAAGATTATAGCTGAATGAAGGCTTATGGGGACACTCTACATATTGAATACCGGTATACTGAATCCTATAATAGCTTCTAAAGACACAAGAGCAAATGATGAAGCGACTCTTCATTCTTCTTCTACTAGTTTTGCTTCTCCTACTGTTTTTGCAAATATGATAGATGTTTGTTTGTGGCATAGGCGTTTAGGTCATACTTCTATTACTGCTCTGCATCATATATCTTTTCTTTCAAACAAGGATTTTCAAAATATCAGAGATTGCAATATATGTCCATTAGCAAAGCAACATAGACTGCCTTTTTCAGCTAGTGAATTTTCTACAATAGGTGTATTTGATTTGTTAAATTTGGATTTGTGGGGTCCTTATCGACAAAAGTGCTACACATGAGTTAGTTTTATGCCTACCATTATGGATGATTATTCCCGAGCAACATGGACTTATCTTCTCTCTCACAAGTCACAAACACTTACAACTTTTAAGCATTTATTGTGTATGAATTTTACATAGTTTCATAAGCGCATCAAAGTTATAAGATCAGACAATGGTGGTGAAATTACAAGCAAAGAATTTTGTGCCTACCTTCTTCGGCATGGGATTATACACCAACCCACATGTGCATATACACCACAACATAATGGTGTTGTAGAAAGAAAACACTAGCACCTCCTGCAACTAGAAAGAGCTCTTCTCTTTCAAGTAAACATGCCCACACGTTTTTGGGATTTTGCTCTCGATAGCAACACCAGAATCTGCTACCAACGCTTGTCCTTAAATGAAAACACGAGGCGATCCCAGCATGAATGTGTCACCTACTTATAATGCTCTTAGAGTGTTTAGTTCCCTATGCTATGCAACCAACACACTACCATCCAAAGACAAGTTCTCACCAAGGGCTCATCCTTGCCTTTTTCTTGGCTATCCATTGGTACAAAAGGGTATACACTATTGGATTTGACATCACACACCATCTTTCATTCACATGATATGACCTTTAGGGAACACATCTTCCCATGCCTCTATTCTTCTTTTCTACCTTTACTTATTCCTACCACTCTAACCCTTCCCTTTCCTTTCACAACCTTACTCCTATTGATTCTTAACCCCCATTTTCTTCTCCTAATCCTCTTTCCCCTCCTCTGCCTCCCTTCCTTCCCTTCATTCCCTTGTTGCCCTACTATCCCTCTCTGCTAATCCTCTCATCTTCATCAGGCTTTGATAGGCTCGAGCGTGTTATATAAAATAGTATGCTTATGTGCGTAAGTGTACGCATCACCTCAAGTAATATAATGAAAGTAAGAGTATCGTCCCACAGAGAATTAGGTTACTAACTACCGACTCTAGTCTAGCTTAAGTTCTATTTGGATGGTGGAAGATTTTTAAAAGACTCAATGACACTAATCTAGCATGCAAAGAATGACTCAATAAAGACCTAAAAAGCCTTAGGGCATAGATTTCACCTAAACAATTATGTATGAACCTCATAACCCAATCAATTAATGTTTTTTTCATCACGAAGATGGAAATTTCACTAATGTATATGTGAATCTCTCGAGCATCCTCACACTACCCTTAGAAAAGGTTATATTGCATCTCTACCTTAAACCATCATAACTAAGGGTGCTATGAACCCTAGAAACCTAATACCACACCTAATCTCGTTTATATATATATATATATTTATCTAATGGTAATTAGATGGTAAATCACCCATGGTATAGCTTAATCATCACTTCTCAATCTTGAATCAAGCCACAAATCATGCAAATATTGGCCAAATTCCCACAAGCATTAAGTACAAAATGAAATACTCAACATTGATATGAAATAAAGCATTAATCAATAGAAAATAGGAGAATTCATACATTCATGTCATTGGCTACATCTTAGCCCTAAGAAAAGCAAACTAAAACATCTTAAGAAAATACAACCATCAAAAGAAAGGAAAACAAAAGGGGAGGAAGAGAATAAACAAATATGAGTTAAAGCCTCTTCTCTTCTTCCTTCGTTTCCTTATTCTTCAAGCTTTTCTCCTTCAAGATTTGTGCCCTAGGGTGTTTCCACCCAAGGAGGGACTTGTTTTCACCTAAAAAGCTACTCAAAATCAGTCCCCCTTATGTCCTTTTATAAGCCTCTCCAAATTAGGTTAAAAAAATGGGTTATTTTCGCTGTTGGGCTTCGACGCTTCGTTGCGACGAACCTGCAGCCAACTTCTTTTCAATCTTTAGGTTCATCGTGACAAAGGTGATGCTCATCACAACAAACCAGTAGCGTTGCTTCATGTATGGGAATTTGCTGATTTTTCTTCATTTTTTGCTCAATTCCACCAAATGGTTGACCTAATCATAAAGATGAACATTTAGAGCATTAGGACACTTATTTAAAATATAAAAAAAATACTAAAAATCTAAGTAAAATATAGAGATAAAATGAGTATTTAAGACACTCATGCCCCTAGTCTTTCTACTACCACTAATGAGTATCTTAAATACTCATTTTATTCTCATGTTTTGCTTAGGTTTTAGTAGTTTTATGATATAAATAAGTGTCCTAATGCTCTCTTTTCTCAATTTTGTAATTAGGCCAACCATTGAGCGGAAATGAGAAAAATTGAAGAAAAGTCGGTAAAGTCATCATCGAACCGCAACAAACACGTGATCCTTTATTATGAATTATGTCCTTCCATGGCTCCCTCATTGGCATGGGAACATTCTAGACTCCGAGGGCTTTCCCTAAACACCAAGATTGCATGATTTGAAGTTCAAATGAGCAAGATACGATGTTAAGAAGTGAAGGGACTAAGTTTAGAATTAAGCGTGATTTACTCCACACCAATAAAGCAGAGTCCACTCATGCTATGAACTGAGTCCTGCTCCAGCATGCCAGCTCATGATTTGGTTTGATGTCTTAGCACCAAGTAGTTCCTCTATTTTCTCCATGTCAGAATCACATTTTCCGCAAGGGAACCCTCCTCGGGGCAAAAACTCAGAAAAGATCTTAGAAAAGAATGAGAGGAAGATTGAAGAGAAAAAGGGCTTCAACCAAACTAGCTATTTTCCTCTTTCCTAATTTCTTCATTTATTATGGTTGTATTTCTCCTCCATGAGCTAGTCCTAGGCTTTCTAGGGTTTTGATGTGGTCTAAACAATGAACTATGGTGTTTAGCTTGATTTGCATATTTTATGCTTGTATTTATATATTGAATGTTCTATTCATTTCATGCTTGTTATATCACCATTAACATGATTTGTGACCTAATTTAAGGTTGAGAAACAATAATTAGGTTAGACCATGAATAGAATGTCATGTTTCACCATAGAATAGAGATATTTATGGATTGCATGTGGCTTTATGGATTCTAATGTTTAATGCATCCTTGGTTATGATGGTTTGAAGTAGAGATATATTAGAACCTTTTCCAAGGGTAGACTGTTATTGCTTGAGAAAGAATAGCATGTGCTTAGGCGAAATTTGCCATTAATATATGATTTAGGCATCATTTGGACCATTTTGATTCTCACCATAGGAATTTGTTAGATGAAATCAAAACCCTAGGCTTTTTTGTAATTACATTTTCACTTTGTATGTTAGAGATTTTAGTTTAGGATTACTTTAGTTTAGTTTGTTTTCCATTTCAACTTCACCTTTTTGTTAATCCAAATAACGCTAGGTCTATTTTAATTTCAATAATTAGTAGTCTAATCCTTATAGGACGATACTCTTATTTATCACTTTATTACTTGAGGCGAAGCGTGCACTTGCGCATATACGTGTATACATTTTATATTGCACACATCGAGCCTATCAACCACGTATCCTCCATTTGATTCCCACTTCCATCTCTATCTTATACCCGTTTTCTTACTCAACTTTCGTCCCTAAAAGAGCCTGCCTCCTATGTGGAGGCCTCCATTTCCCCTAGTTGGTCTCAGGCCAAGTAGGTCGAGCTCTAAGCCCTTACCTCTAATAATACATGGGATTTCTACCCTCTCCTTCTTGAGAAACACCTTATCGATTGCCGGTGGGTTTACAAAATGAAGTTGTGTTCTGATGGCTCTATTGAGCGCCTTAAAATTTGTTTGGTGGCTAAAGGATATGATCAGATTGAGGGCTTGAACGATATTGACAGTTTTTCTCCACTAGCCAAGATGCTCACAATCCGGGTCCTCCTTACTATGTCTAAAACTTCCTCTTGGCCCATTTTCCAGCTCGATGTCAATAATGTCTTCCTCTATGGCTACTTAGATAAAGAGATTTATATGGCCCCCCATGAGGGCTTATCAGATGTCCCTCCCGGACATGTTTTTCGCTTTTTTTTTTATCGCTATATGGCCTCAAGTAGGCCTCCCGATAATGGAATGTTGAACTTTGTACACAGCTTCTTAGTTTTGGTTTTCAACAGTCCTTATTTGATTCATGCCTCTTCTTATTCCGCTCTAGCTCCTCCTTCATGGCCCTCATGGTCTATGTTAATGATCTTTTCCTCACTAGAACTAATGAGACTCTTTTGCACTCAATCAAGGACCTTGGCCAGGATCGCTATTTCTTGGGCGTTGAGCTTGCCGAAGCTCTCACAACCTATATCTCACTCAACACAAGTATACTATTGATATTCTTTTTTATGTTGGCCTTGGTAATGCCTCTTCTACGTTCACTCCTCTTCCTAAGGGGCTTCATTTATGTGTTGATGATGGTGCCCTCCTTCCAAACCCGGCCCAGTATTGTAGCGTTGTCGATCATCTTCTTTACCTAAATTTTACTCATTCGGATATTACCTTTGTAGTTCATCAACTAAGTCAGCTTGTCGACACCCCTCGCTAGCTTCATTGGGATGTGGCCACTCACCTCTTTCATTATCTTAAGGGCTCATCTTTTTTGGGTCTTTTCTTTCCCGCTCATACTTCCCTTTTTCTTGAGGCCTTCACTGATGTTGATTAGGCTTCGTGCCCAGACTCTAGGCATTTTGTCACTAGCTATTGTGTTTATCTTAGCTCTGCTCTTATCTCCTGGAAGTCCAAGAAATAGGAGATAGTTTCTCATTCTTTTGTTGAGGCCGAATATCGTCTTTTGGCAACTGCTATATGTGAGCTTCAGTGGTGTGCTGGCCTTCTCCTTGATTTTGGTGTTTCTTTCATCGTACCTATCTCTCTGGTGTGATAACTAGGTAGCCTCCAACATCACAAAAAATCATGTTGTCCATGAACGCACCAAGCATCTTGAAATCTATTTCCAGTTAATTCGAGATCAATACAAAGTTGGGTTTGTACTTCTTCAACATATCTCTTCCATTGCACAACCAACTAACATTCTTACAAAATCTTTATCCGCCCTGATTTTCGCCCCATAGTTTCCAAGCTAAGTCTGGTTGGTACTCCTCACCCAAACTCATCTTGAGGAGGGAGTGATGGAATTATATTATGTTTTCATCTAAACAGACCCTTGATACATTTAGCATATATCATTTTCCTTTTTCTTTTGTATAGGCCACGTGGCCTTTGCTGATGTATTTGGCTAGATATAAATAGGCCCTCCTTTCCTTCTTCAAGTCGGTTGTTATTCAAGAGAATTGAATAAAACCCATTTTTAATTATGATTTTCTCAAAGCTTGATCTTTTCATCTTTCATGAAATCTCGGTATAAGGAAAGTTCATACTTATATATTTTCTTCTACACGAAACATCATATCTTTTATCAATGCAATAACAAATTTGTTATCACATAAAATATTTGTAGGATCCTTTTATTCATATTTGAGTGTATTAAGTATCTTGCCCAGTTAAACCCACTTCACATGCTGCGAAAGTAACTGTCATGTATCCATTTTTTGTAATTGATAATGCTACAATTGGTAGTTGTTTTTTTTTTTTTAAGACCATGAGAATGATCCTATTCCAAGGTAAAATAGTTTTCTTTATAGTCTACATCACTATCTTAATCTTGAAGTTGTTTGAGTAAGAGTAATGAATTCCATAATTGCAATTCATATACCTCAAAATTCTTTTTTATGTTTTCAAGTATGACTCAAATGGTTTTTTCATGAATCTACGAATAATTTCCTCTTCATAAATAAATTATAAAATATTAATATATCTTATAAAGTGAAATCAATATTTAAGATTTAATACTAATATTAATTTCACCCCATAGGAGATGGTAGGACTGTTTGATTTTTGACTTATAATTGGGTCTATATGTCATCCCTTATTTGCTTTGTGGATGAAAACAATTTGCATTTAATCAATCGGGAGGCCAAAGTGCATGAATTTATTGATCATGACAAGAAGAAATGGGCCTCCTTTCTTTTGCTTCATGTCTTCCTTCTAATGTTTTAGTAGATATTAAAAGAATACCCATTCCGACTTCTCCCTTGGAGAATAGGGTTTTTTTGGGTTTCTCCCAAGATGGTAGATTTATGCTTAAATCCGAAACTTGAGCAATGAGAAATCCTTCAAGTTACCCGTGATCCAAAATTTTGAATTCGTTTTTGAAATTAAAACTCCTTCCAAAATTATTTTTCCCGTTGATTGGTTGTCGAAAATGCTTTCCCTACTCATGAATTTCTCCCTACTAGAAGGATGAAAATTCCTAACATATGTCATCTTTGTAGTCAAAACATTGAAAATGTTGATCATGTTTTTAAAAAATGCCCATTTGTTCAAGGAATTTGGGACCGTGTGAAATATAATTGTCCCACTCCTCTCTTATATTAAGGTGACTTCCTCTCTTGGTAAGAAATAATTTATAAAAATCATGGAAGTAATTATAAATTGTTCAATCAATCAATGGATAAGATTGATATAATTTTGTGGTGTATTTGGAATCATAAAAATCAAGTGCTTTTTAGGAAGATTCAACCAAACCCTTTTCTTGTTGGTGAGAAAGTTACCTTAATCTATAAAAATCTCCAAGATTATTTGATGGACCCTTATCATCTGAATAAAGGACATAGTGTCACTAGACGGGTTGAAAATTGGATTCGTTGGATTCCCCCATGAATGGTAGATTTAAATTAAACTTTGATGGTTCAATGATTCATAATATAATTTCTTTATGATGGTTATTAGATACTCTAATGATATTATTAAATGGTTGCTTATAGACATATAGGAAATTCCTCAATTATTGTTGCTAAATGTATGATATTAAGAGATCATATATTAGTTGTTGATGGTGCTTTTTCTACCGATATTGGGCTGGAACTCCTTGGGGCCGTTGGGCCGATCTATTGGATTGGATCGTCGAACAACTTGCAACCTACACAAAAAAGGGTGATCCGGCGGGGGTGTGCCGGTCGTCGCTCCGATGGCTAAGTAAATTTCTTTCTTATGAGAAGGAAAGAATTCAACTATTTTTTAGGTGTTATTGCTGTGTACCTTTTCGTGGTGGATTGGGTCGGTATTTATAAGGGGAAATAGTGGTTACTTTCCTTGTTAGATGGTGATACGGTATCTCTCTCATTAGGTGAGGAGTTTCCTTTTCCTTATCATAGACCGACTCTTAGGGATAATGGAGGAGCCGTGATCATGTAAGATCCTTCTTTCCTAATCCGTGGGGTGCGAGCCATGGAGACTGAGCACTTTTCCTTTTACACGAAGCTGGGGCCGCCTCTACATCCTTGGATTACCTCAAGAGGAAGTTTCAATTTGTGCCCACCCATGTGATTTCCTGGGCATGGGTAGGATCCTGCCTCACCGTGGCCTGGCTTCATCAGGGTCTCGTGGTCCTGCAAACTCCTTTCATATGGGCAGGTTTAGCCTGCTTCCGGGCCAAGGCCTCCAGAGCCCCGTGCATATGTCATCTTCACCCTATCAAGAAACTCTGGGTACCCATTGGTCAAGCAAGCTTAATTAAGGGCCAAATCGCTTCGGATCTGGGCTATGGCCTGATGTGGGCATGGATTCGGGCTTTGTCAGCCACAAACGCCTTTGATAATGATGGCGCCGACGGCCCATTTCCGGGATCAGCGGTTTCAGCCTTTAGAAACATTCCCTTGTATCACACTTTTCCACTTCTTCTACTAGTTTCCAAAGTGTCTTAATCACGTCGAATCGCTACAGGTTGATTTCTCGTCGTCTCGCTTCCTAAATGCTTTTCCTTTGTTTTTTCCTTCTTAGTTCCTAAGGCTTCCTTCTTTCTTCGCTCGTTTTCTTCTGTTTCAATTTTAGGGTTGTTATATGGTTGGTTTGGGGTCTCGCTCTTTCGCTTTCTTTTTGCTTGTTCTCTCTCTATCGCTGTGAAGCCGCGCGGCTTCAGAGGGTCCCGTCTCATAGAGGGAAGGTCAAGCCGAGGAGTCCGGTGGCTCGTGGAAAACCGGAGCCGGAGCCGGGGCTGTCCCCGCTCGTTGTGGTTACCTGGTCCCTTCCAGGCTATCTTCTCCGTGTGCAAGGCAAGCAAGGAGAAGATTAGCGAGATTAGTATCCCGGCGCTTCGACATTCGAGGGCCACCGTGAGGGGTATGCTGAGGCCGCGGGCCTTAGGCTCTGCCGAGCCCTCAGACGCTAAAGCTTTCTCATTTGTTATGTGACCCTCTCAAGGTCCGAACTGTCCTCGAATTCTCCTCGTTCTTATGTTGTTCCCGTACCCAAGATGGTATGTTTTTTTGAGGCGGCCTTTAAGAATGGTCTTCGCTTTCCCTTACATCCCTTCATCAAAAGCGTTCTACATAATTTCAATGTATGTCCGTCCCAGCTCTCCCCTAACTTTTGGGGCGTTTTGGTCGGCCTTTTTGGTTTATTTCAAGGATAAGGGTCTCAGGGTCCCTAGTATAGTCATTTCGCCGATCTTTAGTGGAAAGAGGCCCTCTAAGCTCTCAGATATTTCAAGCGGCCACTACCAAACCCATCATTTCCTCGAATTCCTTCTTCCCATAAGCATTGAAAGATCACTACTCTTGTTTGGGTCATCATTGGGAATACAACCTCGGTGACCAAGACGAGCACAATAAATCTACAATATGGATCAGCTCGGTAGAACCCACGGAGTTTTCTGCCTATGCTAGTAAATAAATTTTTCCAAGGTCATGTTATGTTTTTGACTTTGTTATGTTGCTTTCAGGTATCCGTCCTGACCTTTACTCTTGAGATGTGATAAGCGCTGGTCAGCAAGTGTCGCCTGGGTATTATTCGATCTGATCAGCCTGACATTCCCGCTCTTCGTACGAGCCCTTCTTGTCTCTCGTCAATGATCTCCTCCTCCCCGCCTCCACATGCATGGAATTTCTCTCTTGTGGGGGCCTTTGCCTTTGGGCCAACTAGAACCCAGTCCTGTGTCAGTCGATGGTGAAGAAGAGGAGAAGCGCAGCGCAAGGCTCCGTGACCCTCCCGAGAGCAGCCTCCGACCCCAGGTAAGGTTCAAAGCTCGGGAGGTCTGTCTCGTTGCTCACCCGTCAAGGAGCGGGATCGCACACCCAAGCCTCCTGGGTGAGGGGTGCATCGCTCTCTTTCGCCAAGGTGCTCCATGGAGGCGGTGCGCAGCCGCCGTCGTCCTCTCGCATAGGAGCCAAGGGTTCTTCGAGAGGGGCTGCCGAGCCTCCATCTTCCTATCTCTATTTGGAGCCCTTCGGTGAAAAACGCCATGCCTTCCCCTCCGAGACGGGGAGATGCGGGAAGTGATCGCTTTGGAGTTGAGGGGGGTGACGACTCGATATTTACTAATGCAGAGCTTGCCGCTGGGGTTATTTCGTCTATCCTTTGAGACTTTGATCTCAAGAAGGTGGAAGCTTTGTGCATTAAGGAGGCTTTGGCCCTATCACTTTAGGGAACCGTTTCGGTATGTTCGAGCACCTTCTTTTACAAGTCCCATCGTTGTGTTAATATTATCTACTAACTTCTTCTTGTTCCTTGGCAGACGACTACTTATATAAAGGACCTGGCGAGGAGGACCAGTTCGGCCGAGAGCTCTGCTAACGCAGCCAAAGAATACAAAGCCAAAGTTGCTTCCTTAACCTCCGAAAGGGCTGAGTTGCGAGCTCGAATACAAAGCTTGACCGAGGATGTTGCGGGGTATAAATCTGACCTAAAGTACACCTCGACCGTAAAGGCGAGAGCTGAGGACAGAGAAAAGAAGGCCATAGAGGGCCTGAGAGTTGTCGAGGATGAGCTGCGGGTGGTTAAGGAAGAGTTTCAGGCTGCCAGGGAGGAGTTATGCACCAAAGCAGCGGCATTGGATCGAGCCCACCGAGAGGCTTCTGAAGCCGAGAGCTTTGTGGAGTGCTTCGCTGAGGAATGCAACATGTTACGTGGGGACCTCCAAAGGCAGGAGGCTATGGTTGGCCATAGGGATGGAGTAATAGTAGAGCTGAAGGACAAGGCCTGCACTTATGGGCCTCTGGATGACTTGCTTTCCAACGCAAAGTTGTCAAGGATTTTCCGGGTTTGGACTTCCATTTTCCAGTTCCTGATCTTGATGAAGAGGAGGTTGAAGAATTCGTTTATGAGGATGAGGCAGATCCTAGGGTGTCCCTCCCCACACCCTAGCCTCGTCTCTTCCCAGTGAAGCCGAGGTTCCCACGTACCGGATCTCCTCCCACCCGCCTGTGTGGCTTCTCGCCTTTGACTTGCACACCTACTTTTGAGGCTCGCACTATCGAGGCCGCTACAGCCTCTCAAACATTTAGGCCCCTTTGTGTAATCTTTTCTTCGAGCTCTAAGCCTTGGACATTTGTAATGCCAACATTGGTTTTGTTATTCTATGGACATCCGTCTCTTTACCTTCTTTGTTTCCCATTTTCTTTTATGACCTATGTTGAAAGGTTTCCTAGTCATCTAATCTTTGAATGGCCGGGTTCACACTGAGCTATGAGGCCCTTGATTGGCTGAGCTACCCTGTTTCTTATCAAAATGATCTATGTGGCTCCTTCTTAAATCGAGTCAGATGCCTATTTTGGGGCCGAGCTACATGGCTCCTGAAACCGAGCTACAAGGCCCTTCTTGAACCGGGCCACAAGGCCTCTTGAAACCGAAATACAAGGCTTTCTTGAAACCGGAGCTTACATGACTGCTGTAACTGAGCCGTAAGGCTCTCTGAACCGAGCCATGGCTCAAGCATTTCTTAATTTTCTCTGGGCCGCTGTGTTCTTAAGGAACCGAAATAGACGGCCCCTTTGAAACCGGTTACATGGCTCCTCGCTACTCGCCTGGTTGTCGTTCCTTTTAAGAACCGAGCTGCATGACCCCTTTGAAACTGAGCTACATGGCTCCTTGAAACCAAGTTACATGGCTCATTGAAACAGAGTCAAGCCTTTGAAACCGAGCTACATGGCCTCGCTACTCGCCTCCGGGCCATCGTGTTCTTTAAGAATCGAGTTGCATGGCCCCTTTGAAATTGAGCTACATGGCTCCTTGGCTACTTGGCCTTCTGGGCTGTTAAGTTCTTTTAAGAACCGAGCTGCATGGCCCCTTTAAAACTGAGCTACATGGCTCCTTGAAACTGAGCTACATGGCTCGTTGAAACTGAGCTACGTGGCTCGTTGAAATTGAGCTGCAAGGCTCTTTTGAAACTGAGCTACATGGCTTGTTTTAACTGAGCTGCAAGGCTCTCTTGAAATTGAGCTGCATGGCCTCGCCTACTGCCTTCGAGTCGCCAGTTTTAAGGAACCGAAAGCAAAGATGGCCCTTTGAAACTGAGCTACATATTCGCTACTGGGCCTTCCGGGCTGTCATCGTTCTTAAGAACCGAATGCATGGCCCCTTTGAAACTCGAGCCACATGGCCTCGAAACTCAAATTTACATGGCTCCTTTGAACCGAGCTTCATGGCTTGCTGAAATCGAGTCAAGAAGCCCTTTGAAACCGAGCTTGGCTAAGGCTCTCTTTAGCATCCGAACTCCTACCGATCTAAGCCACATGGCTCTTTCTGGCCTTCCTCCCAGGAAGGCTTGGTTTTAATTTCTCGCAGACTTAGTGAATCTAAAGTGATCAGTGGCTTCCACATCCCGTTTCTTTATAAATAATGTACCTCTTCGACGGTTAGTGTTATACTCCGCTCCCAACCTTTTTCCTCTCTTTGACAATGTAGGAGTTCGTACATGATGAAGCTTCAAGGTTCAACCGACACTGCACGGAGTCTGTCCGGTGATCACAGGCCAACGTTTGGTTTCGACGTTCTTGCATTTGTAGGAGTTGTGTTTTTCCCTAGTTCCTCCCTTGTGGGAGTTGTGTTGTTCCCTAGTCCTGCCCATTGATGAAACTGGACCGAGGAACATATTCGGAGGGGGTGGTACGCTCGGAGGGATTATTTTTAAGTACCGCTTCCTCCATTATACCTCTCCTCCCCTCTTTTCTTCTTTTCCTTCCTTTTCTCTTCCTCCTTCTCCTTCATTTTCTCTTTCCCCTTCCTTTTCCTTTTTTCTTTCTCCTTCCTTTTCCTTTTCTCTTTCTCCTTCCTTTTCTCTTTCCCTTTCTCGTGGTTTTTGCCTTGACCGGGTGTTGGCCGATGTAAAGAACAACTTTGCTGATTGTAATCTTCTGAGATTACTGAAATAAAAGTATTTTTTTTTGGAAACATGCAGTAGCTGTCTGATTATTACTGTTGCTTTTTTTTGGTCGATCTTAAGCAGAATATTAACTCAGGTCAAAATGAACACAAAGACTGTTTATTAAAGTAAAATTGTGAATTTCTTAGTAAAAGCTACAATTCGAGGTCTATTGGTAGAATCGCCTAAGGTGCTCAGCGTTCCAAGAATGTGGCAAGGTTTTTCCCTCTTATGATTGAAGTTCATAATTGCTAGGTTGGACTATTCGCGATACTCACATAAAGGCCCTTCCCGCCTGGTCCTACTCTTCCCGTGGGTGGGGTCTTCTTTCCTCACGGGATGAGTTTATTTAGAACTAGGTCGTCTGGCTTGAAACTCCTAGGCCTGACCCTTCGATCGTAATATTTTGCTATCTTTCTATGATTGTCCTCGGCATGCTTTAGAACCTGCTCACATTTTTCTTCCAGGAGGTCAAGGTTTAGGCGGAGAATCTCCTGCTGTGTTCGAGCATTTAAGTAACTCAATTTTTGGTGATTTTACCAACTCTCAATGGGAGCTACCGCTGCCAAATGCTATAATGAATTTAGGTTTCGAGTTGCCGATCCGTGTAGTTATGTATGCCCATAATACCTCAGGGAGGTACTCAACCCATTTTCCCTTTAGATTTTCCATCTTAGTCTTTAAGGCTACCTTGAGAGTCCTTATAGTGATTTCTGCTTGTCCGTTGGATTGTGGATGAGCTGGGGATAAGTAGTAATTCTTGATTCCGAGCTTGACGTAGAAGTCTCTGAACTTAGGATTGTCGAACTATTTCCCATTATCATATACCAAGGCTCTGGGGATTTCGAACCTGCAAATTATGGAACGCCAAACAAAGTTATGTATCTTTTGTTCGGTGATCGTTGCTAATGGCTTGGCCTCGGCCCACTTGGTGAAGTAATCCACTCCCACAACAATAAACTTGCACTGGCTTTTCCCAATAGGTAAGGGCCCCAATATGTCCAGCCCCCACTATTGAAAAGGCCAAGGGCTGGTGATTGAGGTCAGCGGCTCGGAATGGAGGTGAGAGACATGTAACTAGCTCCATGGCTTCTTTGAGCATTGTAGGCCAATAATATCCTTGTCTCAGTGTCTTTACTGCCAAGGATCTGGCTCTGATATGGTTACCACAAATACCTTCGTGCACCTCTTTGAGCATGTAATTGGCATCTTCCCTTCCTACGCACTTAAGGATGGGTGTAGAAAAGCCTCTTTTGTAAGGATCCCTCGATGAATGGTGAATATGGCTAACCTCGTCCTGATCTTGGAGGCTTCCTTTGGATCGCTTGGCAATATTTTGTCCTCCAAGTAATCCCAAATGGGGTCCATCTAGCTCGCCTCGGACATTACCGGGGACACTTCTTCATCGTCACCGTTCACCGAGGGTTCTAGGAGGTGTTCAATCGGTACCAGTCTATCCAGATCCTCCCGTGATGTTGTTGCTAGCTTTGCCAAGGCATCCGCTCGCGAATTCTCTACCCTTAGGACATGCTCGACTTAAAACCCAGAGGAACTTTTACACGTACTCCACACCTTTGATAAGAAGGATCATTCTTTCGCCCTCGTCAGAGAGTCTTCATCCTGCTTCACCACCAATTGGGAATCACTGCATACCTCCAATTGATCAGCTTCCATGGGGTGGGCAAGATTAAGCCCGACTATGACAGCTTCATTCTCCGCCTCGTTATTGGAGGATTGGAATTCGATATTCCACGTCAATCCTGTCTGGGGAGGTCAGAATCAGATCCGCACCGCTTCCTTGGGAATTGGCGACCCCAAGGTACTGACACCCATATGGGTAAGTTAGCGCCAATAGTAGTTTATGGGTCAGGCTTGTGGTATTTTTGAGGGAGTAAATTCCATGATGAAATCTGCCAAGACCTGCCCTTGACCGTTGTCCTTGGCTCGACAAGGATGAACCTAATCGAGCTCTATGGCCCATTTTATCAGTCTTCTCGAGGTCTCTAGCTTGTGCAATATCTGTTTCATTGGGTGCTTTGTTGGGATTTCAATAAAGTGTGAGCTCTGTAAATAGCCGAAGCCTTCCGACAAGAGCTACCACTGCAAGATTAATTTCACTAATACCTCTCTCCACTCCTCTCAGCTCTACCGCAGAGGACGGCTTTGTTGTATTCCCTGCCTCGCTCTCTAAACTGTGGTGGCATAGTTGAGAAATTTGAGACGGCCAAATAAAGGGTAAGGAGTTCCTCCTCGGAAGGGCTTACTAGGATGAGAGGAAAACTCAGGTAAGTTTTGAGCGCCGAGAACGCCTTCGCACAAGGTCCCAGCTGAGCTCTTTCAAACCCGAAAGAACAACATCATTCGTCATGACTTAGATACAAAACGGCTCAGAGCTGGCCATTCCAACAGCGTTGGATTTCTTCGTGTTTGAAGGCGATTGGCATGTCTAGCACGACTTTATCTGTTAGGATTTGGCTTCTTGATTCACACACAAGAGGTCGACGGAATCAACAAAATTTATATCCTGTTCTTCCCACGTTAGTCAAGCTACCGCAGTGATAGCGTTTCAGGGTCGAACACGGATGGGGCTTTCATCCTAGGAATGATTTGCATAAGTGTGAAAAGGTAAGGCTTTCATTCGATTTTTGGATTTGTTTCAAAACAAGTAGAGTAGTTTGAAAATCGAATAAATCGTAAAGACCGGGAAGTGATGTGTGAAAAGGTAACTTTGAAGATTTAGGGTCACTAACTTGATAACATAGGGCAAACAAGTGTCCTGCTTTATCCTCGCATTATGACAAGCAACCTATAGTCCAAGCTATAACCCGATCTTGTTTAACTAGCAACCTAACCCTAGAATCAATTCTCATTCGAGTCATCACGTAACATGCATCTACAACCCCTTTCACAAACCCTAATGATTCAACATCATTTCAATGGCTCGTAAAGGCCATCTAAAGAACCACAAGACATCTAGCAATAAGTATGCATCAGATCCCAAAGCATGGTAAGTATTGGCCAAATTAACATTAAAATGGTATTCAACTCCTAGTTCGAGAAGATTTGGAGCCATAAATACAAAGATCAGAGATCTGGGGTACATGAGGACAACCTCAGAATCGCTCCCACAAACTGCTTTTCTCAGGCTACCTTCCTCTTCAAAGAAAGAGGCTTAGCCACATCTCGAGTTGTCATCCTCAAGAGGGACAGATGGTAGCCCAGAAAATGAGAGAAAGAGAGAGAGAAGAGAGAAAGCAAACCCTAACCAAGCCGCGAGATATTACATGAAATAAAAATCAGGCCAAATATTTCTCCAAGTTCTTCTCTTGTTACAAAACTATGGGGGCTTATAGGCCAACGCATTTATGTGAAACTACACAGTTTCAACATTTTGGCTAAAATAAAGGACAAGGAAGTAATAGTAACAAACGAAGCCTGGGCTTGCATTAATTACAAAAGGATGACAAGGCGCATAATTTCGTTAGGGCACAAAATTTCGCTAGGGTAGCGAAATCACCAAGAGATAGCGCAACGTAAAATTTTGCTAGGCATTGGCAATTCTCATATAGCGAAATTTCGCTAGCTTAGCGAAATTTTTTAGGTGATAGCGAAACTGGATTTTTTCGCTGAGAATGTTGTAGAGCGAAATCTCGGGTCTAGCTTAAATTAATTCTCGCTTAGATTGCAAAATTTTCGCTATGATTAGCTCAATCCCAAATAAATTTTCGCAATCTTAATAAATTCCCCGAATTGCCGATCTTCACTGGCCTACTGCTCCCACCAACTTTTATCACTTTGCCTTCATCTTCTTTCATCCCGTATGTTTACGGCCGTATGAATGTTCACCTTCATGGTTTAGCATATGCCTCGATATTGAACTCTCAAGGTACGCAAAAACCTGTAAAACAACCAAAAATAACGTCTAAACGACATAAGCAATACTAAGAACACCTGAACACTTCAATCGAGCACTGGACATGATTAGTGCGCAGTGTGCACCTCAAAACCTATCCGAAATAGGGTCCAAAATAGCACTTTTCGGGGCACTAATCACCTCTCTATCTCTGCTAGCCTGACTATGAAACCCAAGAACTTCCGACTAAGACTCGAAGGCACACTTCGTCATGAGTCATGTTATAGTCCTTCACACCCGGAACGACCAAATAGGTGGGCTGGTTGAGCTTAGACTTAATTGATTTTTCCAACATGTCATCTATCCATAGACGTTCCAATCTGCTTCTGAAACATTTTGTTCACTAGCCTCAACCCGAAAGGCATCACCTGGTAATAGTATGTATCTTGCCCAGTCACAAATGAGGTCTTCTCCTGGTCACTAGGGGTCCATTCTGATCTGGTTATATCCCAAGAAGGTGTCCATGAAGCTGAGAAGCTCGTGGCCAGCTGTGGCGTTTACTATAAGGTCAATTCGAGGTAGGGGAAAGCTATCTTTCGGACAGGCTCTGTTGACAGCAGTGAAGTCAATGCAGAGCCTCCATTTTCCATTTTCTTTTTTAACAAGGACTACATTGGCCAACCAGTCAGGGTATTCTACTTCTCATATGGCTTTGGCTTGGAGGAGTTTGTTAACTTCTTCATTGATCGCCTTCTGCCTTTCTGGGGCGAAACTCCTTCTTTTGCTTGATCTGCCGCAAAGGCTGATGTTCACCAGGCGTGATTATCGCGGGTTAATTCTCCCATATCCTCCCCGTCGTGAATACTTCTATATTCTATTTTAAGAAGTGGATAAGGAGGTCCCTGATGCCTCCGCTCACCTGGGATCCGATGTGCACGAGATGTCTGCACTGATGTCAGATCGATTCTAGTTCTTCTCGAGGGCGAGGCTCTGATAGTTTACCATCTCTCATGTCGAGCTTGTCCATGTAGATGTTGCTAACCGCTTTTTGTTTCATTGATGTTGAGTAGCACTCCCTAGCTACGCGCTGATCTCCCCGAACCATTCCTACCCTATTCGCATTAGGGAATTTGATAATCATATGATAGGCAAAAGGGATGGCCCTTATGGCATTGAGAGAGGGTTTGCCTAATAGTATGTTATAAGCTGACGGGGCATCCACTATGAGGAACCCACCGCTGCTAGGTCTCCGGCACGGATCTCCCAAAGTGAGGTACTAGTCAGATCGACCCCAAGGGCAAGACTCTTCTCCTGAGAATTCTCAAAGCGCTGACCGGCTTTAAATTTTTCCTTCCAATGCCCATTTTATCGGTTGGCCGACGCGAAGATGATGTCAACCAAGCTTCCGTTGTTAACCAAGACCCTATGTACTGTCTTGTTGACTATGACGACCCTTATTACCGGTGGATCTTCATGAGGATGCTGGTAGCCCTCCATGCCAGAGTCCGAAAAAGTTATGGTGGTGTATAACCGAGGGAGTTTGGATACTGCTTGTATTTCCAGCATCTCCCCTGACCTGATGTTGCTTAGATGGGCCTTCCGGGCCGAGCTGGACTCCCCTTCCCATGCAAACCCCCCGGAGATCACCTGGATTTCCCAAGGGCTGGGTCTGCTGTTGGAGCTGGTCGACTAGTGGATGGGCGACGCCGATCCCAACCTTTCTATTAGCCATGAAGGCCGAAGATGTCCTCGCCGGATCAGGTATTCAATTTCCATCCTCCGCTATATGCAATCATCTGTTCAGTGTCCATGATCCCTATGGAATTCACAATACTTGATTAAGTCTCTTTTTGCTGGGTCTGTCTTCATCTGAGATGGCCACCTTAAAAACTTTTCATGTCGCCTCTCGAGTAGGACTTATGACACCGAGGCTGTCAAGGGGCTGAATTATCGAGGTGGATATCGTTGTTGTAGCTAAGGCTAAGGTGGGCTCAAGCGGTCCCTGACGTTGCCTCGTCTCTTTGAGATCAGTTTCTCTGCTCTCACTTCTTCTCGTGGGATCTATCCTCGTCTCCTCGCCTCCCGAGGCTTCGTCGCTTCTCACCCTTGCTTTTCTCGCATTGCAGGAGTTTTCCGCTAAATGGAAGGGCTTCTTCGGCCGCTGATGTATTTCTCCGCTTGAAAGCACCCTACCATGCTTGCCCGAGGTTCTCAGACGGAAAACATCAAGTCTTTCGACCGTATCGCCTGTAGCTCTACGACGGTGCCTGGATGGCAAACTTCTCATCCGGGATGTCTACCAATGACTCTAATGCTAAACCTCCGACAGGACCCTCGTGTCTCCCGTGGCCCGCTTTATGGCCGCAAGTACAGCTCAACTTCTTGTACATCCGAGCTTTGATGAAGTGGGAGACGAACACGATGGAAAGCTCTCTAAAGGATTAGATCGACGAGGGTGGGAGCCTATTGAACCAAGCTAAAGCCAGGCCTTTTAGCGTGATGGCGAAGGCTCTGCATCTAACGGGGTCCTAGTATCCGTGTAGCTCCATCTGATTCTTGTAGGTATTAAGGTGGTCTATAGGATCTTTCGCCCGCGAACGCCCTTGATTTCGAGGCAATGGAAACTTTACTAGGAGAGGGAAGTGCAGTACGACCATGAACGGGGACTCTGTTTGTTGCACCAAAGCATCCATGGAAACTGGAGCTAGTCCTTTTATTGTTTCATGGCTGAGCTGCTGATGTCCCTAAGCGCCGTCCCATGACCGTCTCTGCCCCCAATAAAGGGTGGGTCCATTACCTCTGCTTGTTTATTCCGTGTATTCCTCATCGCGATCCTCCAGGGGTTTATAGATCCCGCTTCCTCGCTCGCCTAGCTTCTTTTTCTCCACGCGTCTCATAGAGGCCTGCGGTGTTGTTGCTCTTCATGCTGTCGATTTGCTGGGTGAGCCTCCAGTCTCTATAAACGTTGGTCGGTGAGGCTGAGTACCTCCATCTCTTCAAGATTTGGCCCGCAGTTTCCCAAGAGCGTCTCGTGGTCTGCCATCCAGTCGCCCCTACCGGTCTCGCGTCCTGGGGGTTGGCGTGACTCCTACTCATGTTTCTAGTTGATACCACGCCTTAATCATCGAGGAATTCGGGCTTACTTCAGAAGGAACCGATGCACGCCAAACCGATATGCTTTTCAACGATATCGTACCGGAGCTCCTTAGGGGCCGCTTCTTCACTGCTTTGTCGGATCGATCGTCTGGACAACCTCGCACTTGCACAAAAGGGTGATCCATTGAGGTGTGGCTGGCCACGCTCCGATGGCTAAGCGCTTTTCTTATGAGAAGGAAGACCCAACTGTTTTTTATGGTGTTATTATTGCGTACCTTTTCGTGGTGGAATGGGTAGGTATTTATATGGTACAATTACATTTTCCTCGTTAGATTAAGGATATGGTATCTCTCTCATCAGCGGCGAGTTTCATTTTCCTTACCGCTGAATCGACTCTCACGGATAACGGAGGAGTCATGGATCACGTAAAGATCCTTTCCTAAATCGCGGTGCCGTCATGGATAATAAGACTTTTCCTTTCTACACATCGAAGTTTTTAGGCCAACTACATCTCAAATGGACAATTGGCAAGGAGGTTTCAATTATGGGCCCGCACTACGTACTTTAAGATTGCAGATCTAGTCTCATCAGGTTGTGCTTTATTAGGTCTGGTAATTCCAACTCCTTTTCATATGAGGTTTTGGCTCGCGCCCTTAAAGCCAGACCCGAGCCTCGCAGATACGTTGTTCTCTACCCCATAAGTTGTCAAGGATAATGATTTTTTGAACTTAGATATTGAAGGTAACTCTAAAATAGTTGCATTTACTACAATAAGGAAGATTGTCCCTGTCTCTTATTACGTTATTAATTATGATATTTAAGCTTGTCAAGATCTTAGTATTTATATATGTCAACATGTCTATAGAGAAGCAAGTAGAACTACAAATTGTTTAGCAAAAAAATAATTAGTATTTTAGAAGAAAGTGTTTGGCTGTCTAATTTTTCTAAAGATGTGATTAAGGTTACTTCTGAAGATTATTGTGGTTCTCTTTCCAATTGTGTTTGTAAGATCTCTATTATGTAGTCTTATTTCAACAAAAAATATTAATTTCAAGCTAAAGGAAAGGCATACTAATCTCTAATATTGTAGCTTTAATATTATGAAAATTTGGGTTTTTGATCTATATAGTAGCCTTATTTGACTATGTTTGTTGTCTTTTTTTTTTTTATGAAATTGAAGGTAAGATTTTGTTATTCTCCAATGATTTCAGAAAACACTTTTAATCACTTCTTTTTAAAATTAAGTGTTTGACAACATTTATGAAAGATAATAAAAAAAATCTAAAAAAGTATTTATATTGTTAAAAATCATTTATAGTTTTTTTTTTTAATTTTTAAAAAGAACTTTATACGAGTAAGTTACTCTTATAACTTAAAATTAAAAATAACTTTAAGTACTAAGTACAAATAATTATTTTATTTTTAAGTTCCTATCCTTAATTTTATCTTATTTATTCCCATTTGTCCTAATTACCCTCATGGCCACCTTTGTTATATCACCACCTCTATTGCCTCCTTTGTTATATCTAAGGATGGAAATATCAGTTTCGATAGATATATCGGTACTTGGATTTTACGAATATATAAAAGATATATCGGTTGATATTTTTACATGAATATCGATATATCAGAAATTAACAAAAATACTAAATTCACAAATAACTTTAAAAGTTTAAAAACGATATTAATAATCAAATATATACATCAATACATTGCAATAAGCTTTAAAATTAAAATGAAGATCAATGTGACTCAATTACAAAATTTGGATGTTTATATCACATCTCGATAAAGATAATATTCTATACCAAGACATACTGTCCGATAATATCGATTATAAGCATCGAACATACTACGATAAACGTTAATTGTGATCCACAACTTCTCGAATGGGATATAAATTCGAGGTTCATCAACATGCTGCTTCAAATATTAACTAACATTATTAATATATTATTAATGAAATGTTAATTTATTAATATATTATTACTAAATTAACTAATTTAAAATATGAAAGTATCATATAAACTATCCCAAAGAAAAAAAATTGGAGTGAAATGAATGAAGATTGGATATGGGTAGAGAGAATTTGCAGATCATGGATACTTATAGAGAGAATTTGCATCATTGATACTTAGGAGAGACTCACATCAAACTAATGATTTATGATTTATGTATTTTTTCGGCTAAAATAGTCATTGACGGTCAAAAATCTTGTAATTTAATTATACCGCTGATTTAATTTTCGCAAGAAATCAATCGCTAAATCTTCTTTAACCGTTATGATTAATTCATAACCGCTGGACGTTAATTTCGACCGACCGCTTTGATATATATCTCCATTATATCCCGATATATTGCAGATATATCCTCGATATATCCCGATATATTCGATATTCCATCAAAATTAAACTAATACGCCGCCTAAACCCGATATTTCATACGATATATCGATCCAAACCGAGAGAGCCTAATATATCGACGAAATATCGTCGATATTACAGATATTTTTATTGATTTTTCCCTCAAACGATTATCAATTGTCGAAATCATGTCGAACATTACTAATATTCGATATATCGGCGATATATCGGATATTTTTAGCCCTGGTTAATTATATCACGAACGTACCTCTATTATTGCTCCTTTGTATAGTTATAAATTATGAGAATAATACTTCAATTTAATGATTTAGAATAAAATTTAATATAATTTTATCAAATAACTCTCATATTTAAAATAGAAATAAAGTAATCAATTTTTTTTCTTACTTCTATTCACTTTGTATTACATGTTCTTACGAAGACTTCAGTATGAGATTTCCCATAAACTCATGCCACATTTTTATCACTTGAGTCGAGCCCCACATTAAGTAATTAGTCTTAAATTACTAAATTATAAATATTTAACTTCAAATCAACTTAAGTCATTAACTATTAAGTTTTGTTAAAAAAAACTAATTACACTTTTTTTTTTTTTGGTATAACTTACGGAAAATCAAACAAAGTAACTCAAATAAATATGCAAGTAGTTTACTTATACACATTAATGACTAAACTAGGGTTGAATAAGAAGCAAACCAGTGGCCCTACCCTTGTCAAGTGGTGATAGATACCATGGATGTATAGTGGGGACAAGTACGGAACACACCTTATCATGTTTTTCACGAGTTCGAGATTTTTTTCTGAAACTCATGTTCAAGTATTGTTTATTCTTGCCCCTTCATGTCCGATTATATAAAAATAAGTTGAATTTTGAAAATTTTATTTTATTTTTATAAATAATAATAATAATAAAAATAAAATAAGTTATAAAATTAGAATATTTTATTTATTTTATAACATATATTAATTTTATATCATTACAATTTTTTTTAAATAGATAAATATATTAATTCAGGTTAACAATACAATCGAGCACATTTAAATAAAAAAAAAGTTAAAACTTAAGATTTACGAAGATTCGCACTAATAAAAGACACTTAAAGTTCACATATTCGATATGCTAATTTAAAACGCTTAAAATACTCCAAGATTTTATACACAAAAGATAATTAATAAACAAAATTTGATCTATGACTTTTTTGGATTGAACTTTGTCATCTGAACTTACAAGTCGACAACAAAACACGTCATAACAAGTCGACAATAGAAAAAACTAAAAAAAACAAAGACAAACCTAGGAAAAATCATATTTGGAAGAAAATGATAGAATTGATGATTTAGATCAGTAATGACAAAAAAATCGTCTTTCATCTCTAATGAACAAGAGCTTGAAAGAGATAAATAGAGAAAGGGTGGGGCTAGGTTTCTAGAGAGAGTACATTATTACAAATTAAAAATATATTTTAAACATAAAAAATTAAAAGATAAATTTAAAAATAAAAAAAAAAGCTAAACAGGACGGACGTGTATGAGAATTTCTTATAGCCGCTAGACTCATCCAAACACAATTACTTTTCTAAAGGAAACGGATTGGGGATGGGGTCGCCCCGGTGGATTGTCATCCTTGACTCAAGTACTGCCCCCACTTCATATCATAACTGCAAATCCATATTCATATATGCAAAGAAGGGAGGGGACAGTCCTTGACGCGTCTCCCTAATCTCAATCAATTTCACTTTCACCAAGTTGGTTTGATTCCCATCTGTGTCTGTCTAGTGTCTACTACCCCTTCCCTTCCTCGGTTCTCCCAAGCCCTCATTGACCATTCTAGGCCATTGCTTTTCCATAGCCATTTCCCTATACCCACTTGGCCTCCTCACCTACATATACATATACAGAGATGCAGGTTTGTCCAAGAATACGGTCACACCTGAAAAAAGAGATCATGAAGTCTTCTTCTTCTTCTTCTTCTTCTTCTTCTTCTGGGGTATCACTGGCCAGAGCTGAAGCTTTTCTCAGGCTTTTTTCCATACTGGTCTTGGTCTTTACTGCTTGTTTGATTGGCTTTACTTCCCAGACAACGCTTATCTTCTCCACTATCAAGAAGACAGCCACTTTCAGAGACTTGGGTGCTCTCCAGTTACCTCTCTCCCTCATCTTTTCATCATCTCTTCTTTCTTTCTTTCTTTCTTTTTAAATTACTGGGGGGCTTGTTTGTTTAAGGTTTTTGAAAACTGTTATTTAAAAGTAAAGAAAACAAAGAAAATAAAGAAAACACTAAATTTAAATAACACCTTCGTGTTTTTAAAACTGTTCTCAAAAATTTTTTTTTAAAACAGGAGGCAAACATGCTCAAATGTTTTTTTTTAAATTTCAACTGTTTGATTTTTTTTTTTTTTTTTGGGTCACAGAGTTGTAGTGTATGTTGATTCTGTGGCTGCTGGGTATAATTTCCTACAGCTAACCAAAGGTTTTATCTCTGCTAAGTTGGGAGGGAAGCTTGTAAACCTGCCATATGTCACTGTTACTTGGGTTTGTTTCCTTTTGGATCAGGTATGTCTTCTGTTGCTTATTGTTTGTCTGCTTAATTCATGGCATCAAATATTTTAAATTTTTTTTTCTTTTTCGAATATTCATTTCCATTTTATTCTTTAAGTTCAACCCCTTTGGCAAACCCATGCTTCAGCTAAACCTAATTTGTGACTATTCCATAATTTAACATGATATCAAAAGGTTTGGAGCTTGTGACTAATCCATAATTTAACATGATATCGAAAGTTTGGATTTGTTTCATTCTTGTTTCTGAAAACTGTTTTTTATTCTCAAAAATAATGAGAACAAAAAAAATAAAAAGAATAATTACTATTCCAATTTTTTATGTTATGAAAAACACAAAGAAAGAACACATAAAGCATTAACTTCAGATAATAAGAATAATTTTTAGAGAACACCAAAAACGGTTTTCAAAAACATAAATCAAACAAGTCCTTAATATTTACAATTATTGTCATATATATTTGTACTCAAGCAAATAAAATTATAAATTATTTAATTAAAAGAAGGTATTTATAATTTTAAGTCGATTATTTGAAAGTTAGATTTTCCCAAAGAAAGTTAATCTATAGTTTCTCTTCATAAAAAGATTGGGGAAAAACATTAATTGTATCAAAATCTTGAATATTAGGTCATTTTTAAACCTAATAAATGCTAGTCTCTATGGTTAGAGATGTTTTGTATTAAGTCCATGAAATTTAAGAAGGGTTCGAGTCAGGATTTGGTTTCAATGGGATATGTTTAAGTTGCATAAGTTTGGCAAAGATTAACAAGTGAGGGTTGGAGTCCATTGGTAACAGACCGATGGATTATTAGTAGGGACATAACTTTGCTTTCATGTTTGAGTCTCCTTGCTCCAAGCATATACTAGATCGCTCTAGGCTTTAATTAAGACAAGAATTTAGTGCTTTAGCTCAAATATAAATCGACATAAAACACACAACTCATACATTAGTTTCCATTCTCAAGCATTTGGAAATCAACTGAATTCTTTAGTTTAATTTTGTATTATCAGATGTTTAAGAAAATAAAAAGGGTTTAGATAAGGCATCCCAATACAACAATTAATGAGTTTCTATCCTTGATTAATTTCTTCCTCGTGTTTGGTGTAGAGGAGTGCCCAGCTGATAATCAACCCATACCAACCGCATGCTGATATTGTTGCAATAATTTAAGCTTTAAAGAAAAGTATTATATATGGACTTAATATACATTAATGAATTATTGTATTGGCAACTAACCTCTTGCTTATCGAAGTATGACAATACCCCAACTCTAATGGCTTAAACTTTAGTGAAAATCGATAATTAAACATAATATTAGGGTTTTTATTAACTAAAGGTCCCAAGTTCAAGTCTTCTCTCCTTTTATTTATCGTTTGGCATCCCACGTGCACGATTGATTTAGGAAATAATATGTTTCAGATTATTGGTTTACAAATAATGTTATTTTAGACTTGAAGTTTTAAAAAATCCAACGTCAATACTGCTAGAGAAAAAAAAATTCAATACCTAAGACTAATTATGTGTGTACGAAGTCAAGGCACAAGATAAAAACCAGGCCAGCTACCTCCATCCCTATCAGTAACGGTGCCATAAATTATGTGGCCCTTTCCTTGTGAAGCTACTAGTCTTCATAAAGCTAAAGGCTCTACTGAAAGGACTCTTCACTGTCTCTATCAAATATTTATGACTTATGAAATTCACGGATTTGGCTCTTTTGTCTATTTATGATCTATTGAATATTTCAACCAAATATGAAAATCCTCTTCACAGAACATGTCATTTTCCTATTCACAGAAAATACAATTGTTATGAATCGTGCAACAATAGCGATAAAAATCGAAGAAGAAAAATAAGAAGAATACATACAAGGTTTTACATAATTCAGCAATATGCCCATATCCATGGGAATAACAGCTTGAATTTTTTACTATCACATAAATAAGGTTACATATGAGGATATTTATAATAACCCTAAATATTACTAAATTACAAAAATACCCCTAAATATATCGTACCGTACTATGAGGGCTTCGCCCCCGCACCCCCAACCTATTATTTCCCCCCTCCCCTACCCCAACAAAGAGAATATGCCTAAAGGGTAGTGCCGAACTCTTAAAATGAGCCACATGTCATAACAATCTCCATCTTGACAAAAATTCACCTCTTTGAAGAAACCAAACATGGCTTGAAAACTCCACGTAGGACAATAGGTCGGGGCATCTCTCATCTAGCATCTAGGGATATTAATCAAGTCCAAGCAATGCTTGAACTTTTCTGCGGTAGTAGGCTTTGTCAACATGTCTGCTACATTCTTAGAAGCATGAATATTCTCAAGCAATAACTCACCAGAAGAGACCAACTCCTTGATCTTGTAAAATCTCACATCTACGGTTGTCCTCGTGATGATACACTTGGTTCTTGCCAAAAAAGATGGCACTGACACATAATGCAACCGAACTCCACCTTGGCTTCTAATGCCCAACTCCACGAGACCAACTTACAACATATCATTTCTTGCACTTTACACGCTTACATACTTTGACTTAGTGGTAGATAATGCAACTAGGGATTGTACCATAGACTTCCAACAAATAGGTCATTCGCCTGGAGTGAACACTTTAACTCCGGTAATCATATCTCAAATTCCTGCATGAATCAGATATATATATATATATATATCCCACAATTGAAGGAACATTATGTTGTCTACTAAACATGATGTCATAGTTTGTAGTCCCCTCAAGTATTTGAAGATCCACTTGACTGCATCTCAATGCGATCGTCCTGGATTCGATAGAAACTTGCTTACTGCACTAACAACTTGTGCCAAGTCTGGTCTTATACAAACCATAGCATACATCAAGCACCCCCCATTGCACTTGCATATGGGACCTTTAAAATGTCACGTACATCATCATATGTCTTTGGGCACTATGTAGTAGACAATCTAAAATGGTTCGCTAAATGTGTACTTACTGGTTTTGCATTCTCCATGCTAAACCTCTCCAACACCTTCCTAACATAACCACTCTAAGACAACCATAATCTCCCTAGGACTCTTTCTCTACGAATCTCCATCCCAAGAATCTTCTTGGCCGCACCCAAATCCTTCATGTCAAATTCTCTACTCAACAAGATCTTCAATTTGTTGACCTCACTCATACTCTTTGCATCAATCAGCATATCATCCACATAAAGCAATAGCAACATAGATGAACCAATTATGACCTTCAAGATAAATACTAATAGTCATATTCACATCTTTTCGTAGGCCAATCTCGCATCATATAGAGTCGAATCTCTTTACCATCATTTCTGGATTGCTTCAACCCATATAGTGATTTCTTCAATACAGAACAAGTGTTCATGTCTAGGTTGAGTGAACCCTTCTGGTTGTACCATATAGACAGTCTCCTCTAACTCATTCTGAAGGAAAGGTGTCTTTACATCCATATGCTCCAACTCCATATCAAAATACGCTACCAACCCCAATGACCTGCCTTGATAGGAGGTATGTTTAATTAAGGAGGGAAAATCTCACCATGTCAACTCTGTTTGCTACTAGGCGAGCCTTAAACTTTTCACCCTCATTTTCTGAAACTACTTCTTTCTTCTTGTACACCTACTTGCACCCTATATCCCTCTTCCCTTTAGGAAGTTCCACTAACTCCCATGTTTGGTTCTTATGCAGAGTAGCATCTCCTCCTCCATAGCACCCATCCAACTCCCTTTCTCTTGGCTATGTATTGCCTCCTAAAAGTTAGTAGAATCCCCACTACTAGTCATTAGTTCATAAGAAACCAAATCCTCAAAACCATACCTGGTAAGCGGCTTGATAGTGCGCTTATTTCTACCTATGGCTATACTATAGGGCTGCTAATCTTTTGTACTCGCTCTCTTTGTATTATGAGTATCATCCTTTGCATTATGAGTCTATAGCTCTACCTATACCACGTACTCATCACTATAATGATTTTCTAGAGCATGCTTCTCTTCTTTCTGAGTATTCTGTAACATGCCTTTCTCATCAAGAATTGCATCTCTACTGATCACCAACTTGTTTGCCTTCGGATCCCACATCTTGAAATCTTTTACCCCTTTCTGATATCCTAGAAAAATGCACTATCTATACTTAGCATCAAGCTTTGATCTCTCCTCTCTAACAATGTGTGCATAGGCTAGACATCCGAACACTCTTTGTGACGCCCCAAACCCGGGATGTCCGTTGACTACTCGTCAACCCGCGAAAATCTACGAGTCTCATGTCATGAGACCCATACATGTGTAAAAATGGCCACTTGGGCCTACACATCATACTCATAAAATGTATATTTATACAAAATGATTTAAATTACAATTTGTTTACAATTGTATTTAATTACAATTTATACAAAATGGGTCTCTTGCCCAGACTTCCATAAAATACAAGATAAGGCCATCTTGGCCGCCGCCTAAGGTCCCCGGATGCGCCCATCCCCAAGCATGTCTTCTGTACCTGAAAATATATTCCCACGACGGGTGAACAACGCCCAAGAAAGGGAATTCCCTACTTGATTACTTCCCATCTATGCAATGTAAATGACACACAAACATTCAACACTAATATATCACTCATGCATATATGCTACACATAATTAATTTTTGTGACAACATGTTATTCAATTTATGACACACATAATATTAGCTCATGGCTAAGGTAATAACTATACCCAATCTTGGAACCGCCCACAAATTCACAATCAGCATGTTATTTTCTCATGCCAATAACACAACATCACACAAATCACAATAAACAAATCGTGGACTATCCAAAACCACCTGTGGATTTATCCAATTTACCCAAATCTGACTAAACCCACGGCCATCCAGGCCTCAACAAATCCCCATCCATTACATAACCCTTAAACAAAAAGTAAAGCAAGTAGGAGAAAAACCCCTACCTTTCCGGAGTTTTTCGAAACTCCCCAAAATTGGTACCCACGTGTAGTCCTTGCAGTGGGGAGCAACTTCGCTTCTGTTTGCCTGAGCTCGCTGTCCGACACTGGAAATTCTTAGAGAGAAGGTAGAGCTTCTCTCTCTAAAAATCCCACACTTTCCCTCTCTTCCGGTTTGCTCTTTTTCCTCCCCTCTCTTCCTCTCCCAATCCATTTGGTCAAGATTGGGACAAGAGAAAAGTCCTCTCAATGCCACATGTCAAATTCCTATCAAGCCGAGAGGGATTACACCTTATCCTCTATCCAACCACTTGAGATTTCCCTCTAATGGCATGATGCCATGCACTACATGTGAGCCCCCACTTGAGCTCAATGTTTGACTCTCCCATAGCTTGACATGTATGCCTTGAGCCACTCCATAAAGTGCCAAGTGTCCCGCACTCCCCACATGCCTCAAAACGTGAAATTCGACTATCTTGGAATCTTAATTTAAATTCGGACGCGTAGTTTGGGGATTTCACAGACGATTCCAAAGGTGAAGTCCGTCTCGTCATCCGAGATCTAGAAAAATTCCGGATTTTTGACCGAAATTACCATTTTATCATTCCTTAGGAAATCTGGATTTTCCAGGGTCTCACACTCTTAACCTCAAGTAGTCTACCTCATTACTTGTCCATACCTCCTCTGCAACTTTCCCATCTAATGTTGCCCTTGGTGACCTATTGATCAAGTAGCATGCTATACTCATCGCCTCTTCCTAGAACTTCTTTTCTAGCCTTGCATTCAATCTGATACACCGAGCTCTTTCATCTATAAATCTATTCATCCTCTCTACCACACCATTCTGTTGTAGTGTCTTTTGGACTGTGAAGTGTCTCTTAATCCCATGCTCCTTACACAACTTTGTGAATCTTGAGTATGTGTACTCTATACCATTATCTGACCTGAGGCATTTGATCTTCCTCCTATTTGGTTTTCCACTTCAGTTTTCCACAACTTGAATTTGGAAAATGTTTCTGACTTGTGTCGCATGAAGTATACCCAAACTTTTCGTGAGTAGTCATCAATAAAACTCACAAAATATACACTACCTCCCAAGGATGCTGTCTGTACTGGTCCCTAAACGTCTGTATGAACATAATCAAGAATCCCCTTTGTCTTGTGTGTGGCTGTCTTAAACTGCACCTTGTTTTGTTTCCTAAAAATGCAATATTTGTATAACTCAAGCTTGCATGTTTTGATACCCTTCAATAGCTTTCTCTTATGAAGCTCTATCATCCCACGCTCACCCATATGCCCTAACCGCATATGCCATAAGGTTGTATTGTCTAACTGAGGCTCTACGATTGCAGCTCCACCTACAATTGTGGTACCCATCGGTTTGAAGATATTCCCTGCCTGCTTCTACCCCTTCATTACTATTAGGACACCTTTGCTCACCTTCATTACTCGGAAGATTTGTAATTAAAACTATTATTGTCTAGAGTTCCCAATGAAATCATATTTTTCCTCAGGTCAGGAACATGTCTAACATCACACAACGTTCTAATGACACTATCAAACATCTTAACTCTGATATTACCTATTCTGACAACCCTACATGAAGCATCATTACCCATCATAACATAACCAGAATTTGCTAACTTGTAAGTGTCAAACCAATCTTTATTGGGCGTCATATGATAGGAACATGTCGAACCATAATCCAAGAATCCATCAAATGGTCTCGACTGGATGAAACTGAAAGCATATCACCATCAACGCTCTTTGATTCTCCTTCTTCTACTACATTCGTAGACTTTGATGTACCCTCTTTGTTTTCTATGTTCCCTTTCTTCCATTCTGGACATTCTCGTTTTATGTGTCCCTTTTTCTCGCACTTGTAACATTGAATATCCTTCATTCTCCTCGATTTGGATCGAGATTTGTTTCTACTCGACTCACTCGGAGACTTGTTTCTCCCATGCTCCTGATTACCCTTAGCCACAAGCCCTTCACCCTGTGAACTCCCATCACTGGCTTTCTTCCTTTGATTAAAGGATAGTAGAGCACTTGTGATCTCCTCCAATTCTAGGGTTTCTTTCCCCCACATCAGAGTGGTAACCAAATTGTCGTAAGACTTGGGTAAAGAATTCAGTAAGATCAATGCCATGTCTTCCTCTTCGAACTTCACTTCAACTCAATTCAGATCACTAATGATCTGATTAAACATGTTTATGTATTGATCTAGTGCTGAGCCCTTTGCCATCTTTAGACCATACAACTTCTTCTTAAGAGGTAGCTTGTTCGTCCATGACTTTGACATGTATCGACTCTCCAACTTCAACCGAATTGATGTCGAAGATTCCTCATCCATGACATGTTACATCACGTCATCAAGCAAGTACATCTTGATAGTCGACACAACCCTTGTTTTTTAATCCTTCTAATCCGTGGCATTCATTCCTTCAAGTTGTTTTCCCCTCAATGCCTTCACCAAACCCTGTTGCACCAACACATCTTTAACCCTCTTCTGCCACAATTTGAAGTTCCCAAATCCATCGAACTTCACTATGTTCACAGGGAGATCGCAGTCATTGTAGCCTACGTACTGATACCGTTGTTGTAAATCGTGCAACAACAGTGATAAGAATCAAATAAGAAAAACAAGAAGAATACACACAAGGTTTTATGTGGTTCAACAGTGTGCCTACATGCACGGGAACGGTGGCTTGAAATTTTCACTATCATGGAAATAAAGTTATATAGGAGGGTATTTATAATAACACTATATTTTACCAAATTACAAAAATACTCTTATACCCTAAATATACAGTACCGTACCGCCCTCCTTTTACTCTCAAAATGAGCCACATTCCATAACACTATGGCTTGGGCTAAGAGTTCAGTATATAGTTGTCAACATTGAATATAATGAATGAATTGTTTTTCATCATTTGAGCCCTCGAATGCCTAGAGAAAAAAAAGTCTCTTAGGAACATTCCTCGCATACGATCTCAGTATTTGTATGAAAATGATAGTTGTCCTAAAAATAAGTTCAATATATATATAATTTATTCCAAACATATATGTCATGTTCCTTTGGTCGTGTATGGTTCTTGAAACGTACTACGAGAAAAATGTTAAGAAATGTGGCTTTCTTATGTTTAATTGTTTAACGAAGAATAAATAAATTTACTTAATGTATCTTAAAGTATTTAATATTTATATTAATAAGTTAAAATAAATAAAGTAGGTTTAAAATAATAAATAAAAATAACATGTTCAATTTGATTATATTTTTGTTTTTCTTCATTTTTTATTTTCTTTGTCTTGCATTTTCCCACAAAATTTAAGGGAACCAATTACACATAACCGTAAGAAAAGAAAAAATGTCAAGAAAAATGATTTTCTTATATTTAGGTGTTTAATAAAACATTTTAAAGAAAATCAATTATTAATAAAATTACTTAAAAACTTGCATATTCTTAAATTATTTAATCATTATATTGATGAGCTAAAATAAATAAAATGGGTTCAAGTAACAAATAAAATAACATGTCTAATTTAACTCTCTTTTTTTTTTTTCATTTTCTTTTCTTTTACCTTTTTTCTTTACTTTCTTTCCTTCACACTTTCCCACAAATATTTTTTGACTGAGCCTTAAAGTACAAATATCTAAATTTGATATATTTAAATACTTTTTCATCTACTCCCAATATTAAGTAGCAATCGAAATTGATAAGCATGAATAACATCCAATTAGTATGTAGCCCAAAAACAAAACCATGAGGACTTAGGTCCAAAGTGGACAATATTATACTAATATAGATGGAAGGATTGAGTCCATGAGGTTTCCTAACAAATGGTATCAGAGTCGGGTTCAGGCTTAACCGTGTAGGAGGATGTCGAATGAAATGGTGTGCTAAACCCTTGGTAGGTGGTGCTTCACATAAGTCGTGTGCTAGAACGCAATGAAAGACAGAAAAATCCTGATTTGAAGGAAGGCTTGATAGAACTTTAGTCAGGGGGAGAATTGTTGGGTATGCGCCCAAAGTCCCACATCGATTAGGAATGAGAAGGATTATGAGTTGATAAGCATGGAGAAAATCTAGTCGGTATGAGGCCTTTCGGGGGAAAAGTCCAAAAACAAAACCATGAGGGTTTAGGTTTAAAATGGATAATATCATACCAATGTGGAGGAAAAGATTAGGTCCATGAGGTTTCCCAACTATATCAAGTTTTCATTATATTATGCATGCATTGGATAGATTATTAATGTTTCACTTACTGCTTTATTTGATGGGAAACAGGGAGCAGTGTACATAGTATTTGCAGCAAACACAGTTGCACTTCAAGGCTGCATGTTTGCTGAGACTGGTGAGAGCAGCCTTCAATGGATGAAAGTATGCAACAGATTTACCAGATTCTGCCTCCAAATTGGTGTAGCTCTTCTTGCTGGCTACCTCGCCTCCTTTCTCATGGCTGTCCTTTCTTCTCTTTCTGCCTTCTCTTTGTTCAGACTCTACTCACCTAAACAATTTCTCCTTTTAAAGCCCACCAATTAGTTCTTCTTCATCAAGGCTGATAAATTAATTATGTGTCTTTGTAATGTTGGGTTACTTTGTAATATTTTGCATAATGCGAATTGTGCATTGTATTTGTATTTGTATTTATGCAAATATAGTCATGACACGTAGGGGCGGAGCCACGATTTAATGTCATGTATAAATTACGTAAGATTGAAAAGGATCAATATATGAGAATTGTACCCCAATGATAAAGTGCTAATTAATTTTCAATCAGGTTCAAATCATCTTGAGCTTAAGGGAAAAATGCTCCCATTAAGCCTATACTGATTCGTTCGACACGTTAATCTATGTCTAATGCATGTATGAGATGATGGGCGCATGCATATTTAATAAAAACATAAGTTGATTTTGAGTTTTTTTTTTTACTCAAAAAAGTTGATTTTGAGTTAAATTATCCTTCATTTGTTAATCTAAAACATATTATTTAATTTTTATATATGGTCAAATTTTACTATTTTTAATTTTAATTAATATTTATTCTCATTTTTAATTAATATTTTTATTAATTTTAAGTAATATATTTATAAAAAAGAACTATATTCAAAGTATTGTAGATATAGACGATATCTATAAAACGTTGTGGATTTACAAATCTAAAATATCTTTCACTGAACAAGATCACAAGTCCACATGCCTATCTTGGTTGGTAGAGTGTTCAAAGTTTAAAAAGGCATGACATCTGCGAGGGAGGGTCCTAGCTCGAATTCCAATTGGGGACAATACTTACCGTAACAAAGTGCTTAGTTAAAAAACAGAGATTGTAGTGAAAAATATTTGAAATTAATAATAAGATAATATTTATAAATCATAACTTAATTTAAATTATTAAATAAATTAAGTATCTTTTATCCTAGCACCCCCTCCTCTCATTTTCTCTCATCTTGTTCTTTTCTAACCCATTTTCCTCAAGTAAGATGGGGTGATTTGTTTTGCTATTCTTGACCTGAAATCACCCATTTGCATCTCTTTCTTTCATTCTTTTGTTTCAACGTATTTCGTTGGAAAAAAAAACTTAGGGAAAAAAAAAACCCAACAATTCGATTGGAAAATGGAGATTTGGTCTTGAGAGGAAAAAAAAATCTATTTGAATAAAATTGACACCCAAAGACAAGACAAACGATTCCTCATAAGTGATAAAGTACAACGGTTGAAACCTATATAGGAAAGGTAGGTGTTACCCTTTGAACCTTCCCTTATAGAAGTATGTTTATTCTATTAACTAAACAATAGAGATGATCTCCTTGAACCTTTCTGTCATCTGTGTAGATGATGACATACCATACATAGGAATCTTCATAACATTTCCCAATTCTCACTTTTATGTTCGTTTTGACCATGAATATACGCATAATTATGCAATAGTTTAATTGAAATTGTGTCATATTCAATTCCCTTTGAAGCAGCCCCAATTCACCTTTACATAGGTAATCTCCTAAATTAAGAGTAGTTCATGTTACTCTTTTCAATGTATAGAGATCATTAAAAGCATAATTTAACCTTCTTCGTTTGAGCATCTGTTCATCATAGGAATGGACACGGGAAGATCCCCACAATGATCAAATCAAAGTCTTTACAATGTAGTTGTCTCTTTTGAACATAGATCTTAGAATCTACAGTCAGCTAGGTTGGGTATCCATTGTATTGACTTATTCCCTTATGGGCTTTAGTCTCATTCCCCTTGATGACTTTTCAACTAACTCTCTGTTTAACCCTTTAGTTAGTGGATTCACGATGTTATCCTTAAATCTTACATAATCTAAAGAGATAACCCCAATTGAGATTAGTTGTCTAATGGTGTTGTGTCTACAACGAATATGTCTAGACTTACCATTATAAATATTGTTTTGTTTTCTACCAATAGAAGATTGACTATCACAATGTATGCATATTGGAGGCACAGGTTTCGACCATCTTGGAATATCCTCTAGGAAATGGCATAACCATTCAGCCTCTTCTCCACATTTTTCTAGGGTTATAAACCCATATCCATTGTGGATATAGCAATAACCGTTTGTTTTGAGGATTTCCATGAGACTATTGTTCCTCCTAATGTAAACATATAAACACTCTGGGATTTTGAGTCTTTAACATTAGATATCCGATTAGCATCGCTTTATCCTTCAAGTACAATAGGATATATTGTATAGTACAACCCATAATCATGAGTAAATCGTAAGTATTTTAATACTCTCACAATTCCTTACCAATGCTTAGCTTCTTAATTACTCTTGTATTTGCTCAGTTTGTTGACTGCATAGGCTATGTCTAGTCTTGTACAACTCATTAAGTACATTAGACTGCCTATTATCCTATAGTATTCTACTTGAGATACTCTTTTCGTTTTATCCTTGAAGAAATGTATAGTTACATCTATTGGTGTTCTGGTATACTGGCTATACCAGAATTATCTTTGTCAAACTTTCCTAGAATATTGTTAACATAGTATGACTAACTTAGAACGAGTTCACCTAATGTCCTTTGGATTTTTATTCCTAATATAACATCAATAAGTCCTAAGTCTTTCATGTCAAACCTAGAATTCAACATGTTCTTAATAGATGTAATCGCATCTTATCATCGCTACCGACAATAAGCATGTCATCTACATATAAACATACAATGACATATTCATGTTCTGTATCTTTTACAAACTCACATTTTTCACATTCATTATCAAATTTCTCATGTCATTGTTTTGGTTTTTTTTTAGCCCATACAATGATTTCACCAATTTATAGACTTTCTTTTCTTGTCCAATAGAAAAAAAAAACCTCATGCTGCTCCATGTAGATTTCTTCATCTAAATCTCCATTTAGAAAGGCTGTTTTTACATCCATATGATGTACTTCAAGATTCCTCAATGCGGCACTTGCAAGCGTCATCCTTATGAATTCAGACTCATGCCAGAGAATATGTGTCAAAAAACAATCTTGGCCTCAGCTATGTTTATAGCCTTGATCATAAGTTCTAAGTTTATACTTGTCAATTGATCCATCTACTTTCCTTTTCCTTTTGAAAATGTCTTGGAACTTAAATGTTTACAACATGGTGGAAGATCCACTAGTTCCTAAGTATAGTTATGTAGTATGGAATCAATTTCACTCTTAATGGCCTCTTTCCATATAAGACTCTCTTTAGAGTTTACTACCTCTTTGAAAGTTAGAGGTTCCCCTTCGAGCATATACGTTAGAAAATCGGGACCAAATTTTTTTTTCCTTGCTATTTTGATGCGCCTAGGTTCTAGCTCACCATCTTTATCTTGATCCTGACTATTTTCATTAATATTCTCAAACACTCGTTTTGATGAGCTTTTCTCTTCTTTGTATCTACATGGAAATACATCTTCAAAAAATGATGCATTCCTCGATTCCATTATTGAGTTCTTATGAATATATAGGATATTTGACTCATGAACCGGAGATCGATAAGTAGTACTGTTATGTGCATAACCAATGAAAATCCAATCAATAGTTTTAGGTCTTATTTTCACCTTTTTAGGTGGAGGAACTGCCACTTTAGCCAGACATCCCCACACTCGCATGTATTTATAAGATGGCTTTATTCATTTCCAAAACTCATATGGAGTCTTTTCTTCTTTCTTTTTAGGTAACTTATTCCAAAGGTAATTAACAGTTAAAATGGCTTCTCCGCACATGTTTTATGGTAGATCAAAACTTATCAACATATCATTCATCATTTCCTTTACAGTGCAATTATTTCACGCAACCACTCCATTGGATTTAAGGCGAATAAGTTGCTATGTATAATCCCATGTTGAGCTCAAAAGTCAACAAATGGAGATTCATTCATATTCATCACCTTGATCACTTCTTAGCATTTTAATTTTCTTGTTTAGCTATGATGCCCTAATCCCACAGTCCTCCTTTGTTTTGTTTTTTTTACCATTGCATGAAGTCTGTTGCGACAAAGAAATCTTTGTCACGATAGAATAAATGAACATGCACGCCACCTCGTGCCCTAACCTTATCGTAGCGCCGCCATCCCGTCTCCGCGAAAGTACACTCTGCTGTCTCTGTCAGCAGACGTATGGCATTCTCCTCTTCGTCAGCGATACAACAAAGCCGCCTACATCGCGCGACAGCGTGTCTGCCACAAGCACGCAACCCGGCTGCAAGGCAAAGGCCTTGCCCACCGCCGCGGACATAGAACGCAGTGTCGGCAGACTTCGCCCTGCCCTAAACTCGCCACATAAGAAAACACTATGTCGCGACCTAATATCTCCTATCTAGGCTAAACCTCATTAAGTGACGCGTGGAAAACCATACGCCATTATTAAAACCCCATCCAAGGCCAAACTCGTCGCAACACAAAAAATAGCTCTGTCACAACATAGAAACTCACGGACTGAAACTCACGCGCGACACAAAACACTGGCCAAATAAAAACTTCGGTCTTCGACTAAACTCTATCGACATAAAAACACTTTGTCAGAATAAAAATCCTACCTAAGGCCAAACTCGGTCGCAACACGTAAATACTTCCGTTTGAGATGATAGAAACTCTTACCACCAAACTCGCAAGCTGCCACAATGGCTTAAATATAATAAAGGCAAAGACAAACTGGAAAACTCACAAACTCAGATATTAAACAATTCAAAATGAGTTTTATTACAACTCTTCTCTTTTACATAACAGAAAAATGGATAACTGTCCAGAATTTTACAAAATATGGAATAAACCTTAATATGACCTTCTTTGCCATTAAGGCCTCGGATGGATTCCATCTCCCGAAGTGGGCCTCCAAAGACTAAAATATTTTCCTGTGCGATGAAATGCCTAGTAAAGGAATTCTCTCATAGCTACTTCACCTAAGTGCACATGCAATGCCATGACTTAACATTTATCAACACATTGAGCAAAACATATGCATTTCTAAATGAATGCTCTCATGTCATGCTAATGTCCCGATCCCTCACACATGCTCACGTCATGTATGAAAAACCTTCATTTCCAAAACAAAATATTTTTGTTTTATATTTCAACTCCTTGGATAGTCTCCGAAAAACCGCTTTATTCAAAAGTCATGTGTCTTTTGTAGGTAACGAACTTTCCGAGGTCAAAAGCATACATCGTACACCTTCCGACACTTTCACGGACTTTCATCGCTGGATACATATGTCTGGCCAAGAATACAGGCTTTTCACCTGAGGGGGTGTCTATCCCTTCTTACTACTACCCAACACATAATTTCTAATCGTGCAACTCTAGGAAGTCGTTCCTTTTACAGAGCCCACCATTTAAACACCAAACACAGTGTTCTTTCATGCCATGCACTCACATCCATTTCACGCAATGTCCCCGTGCATATGCAATGAATGCCATTGCTTGTTCTTTCATGTTACATGCATGATAAGAGCTACATGCAACATTTATGATTTATGGATAATCATATATACAACATACAATTCACACCCACAATACAACTCATGGAATACATCAATTTCAAAGATATGTCCACATTTTTCACATACCAGATGTCATTCAATCAAGCAACAACAAACAAAACCGGATTCTCTATGTTCGCACTGCAACAAGATTAGATTACAATTCAAATTTTGTCGGCCTATGTCTAGCACTAACACACTAAAAAACCATCATACTCAAGCCTGTATTTTCCATTAAGCACACCCATCTTTAGAACTGGAGTTCTGAGAACAGAGAGGACCCAAAAATTGGTCCGAAATTCACCAACAATTTGATCTCAATCGTTTCGAATCAGTTCCCACCGCTAGGGCTACACTGTGGGCTGCACTTAATGGCCCTTAGACAAGGACTAAGCAGAGTAGGAGAGAACCCCTACCTCTTGGAGTTTGACGAAAACTCCGGATCTTGGTACCTACTCGAAGATCTCATTGCATAGATAAACTTTGCCTCTTGCTCCGACAAGTTTTGATCATCGCTTTGTCGAAGATCTAAGGAAATGTCATCGATCACTCCTCCGTTCCTCTCCCCCTTTCTTTTTCTCTCTTTCTTTTCCTTTCTTCCCCTCTTTCCTTCATCCGTTCTTATCCACTACTTGATCTTTCTTTGAGGGTGTGACACATGGCTCCCATGTGTCCCCTTTTGTTTTGCCTTTTGGTCACAAGTGTCATCTATGACACTTAACCACTCATTCATCTCTTCAAGACCACACATGGTCTCACCATGTAGCATTTTCCACATGTCCCTATTTTAAGTCATGATGCCATGTGGCGTCGTGTCACAAGTTGTCATGCCCTTTACCCGTCTCACCTCAATTCACTATTTCTGAAATTAACCGCCGTGACCACGCAATTCATCGTGTGGTAAATAAACTCCACGAGACAAATTTATTGGTGAGGTCCATTCCATCCCCCAATGTCTAGGGAATTTCCAAACTTCCCACTTGTACTATAGCGACAAATTACTGTTTTACCCTTTTTCAAAAAATTGATTTTTTCTTGGGTTTTACATTCTCCTCCACTCCTCGATGTTGCCACAACACCTTCACTAGCCTCATAGTCTTAAGTCGTAAGACCTGGTCTCGGCTATCCAAAATATGCACAAGTCCCTCTTCAAAGGTCCCATCTGCATCAATAATAAGCTCGCCCCAATCCAATACATGAGTAGGATCTAGAGTGTACTTCTGAAGCATGGAGACATGGAATACCTTATGGACATCTGATAAACTCGGTGGTAAAGGCAACCAATACGCAATTGTGCCCACCCTCTCGAGTATCTCGAAAGGCCAGTTATACCTCGGTGATAGCTTCCCTCGCTTGCCAAACTTGACCACTCCTCTCTTAAGCATCACCTTCAAGAAGACGTTATCACCCGCCTCAAACTCTAGAGGTCATCGTCGTGTGTTGGCGTAGCTCTTCTGTCAGCTTTGAGCCGTGAGAAGACACCCCCGTATCAAATTCACCATCTCCGAGGTGTCTCTAATCAAATCCGAACCTGTGATGGATCCTTCTCCCACCTCCGTCCAACAAATCGGAGATTGACATGGCCTCCCATATAATGCCTAGTAGGGCACCATCTATATACTCGCCTGATAATTGTTATTGTAGGTGAATTCCATTAAGGGAAAGTGCTCTTCCCAACTACCCTTAAGATCCAGGACACATGCTCGCAACATGTAGTCTAAAACCTATATGGTCCTCTCAAACTGACCATCGATTTGTGGATGAAACGCAGTGCTCATCGTCAACTACGTCCCCATGGCCTTTGGGAAACTATTCCAAAAGTGTGCTGTGAACCTAGGATCCCTGTCCGATACGATTGAGACTGGCACTCCATGTAACTGGACAATCTCTCAAATGTATAACTTGCAGAATTCCTCCAATGTGAAGGTCATCCGCACTGCTAGAAAATGTGCCGACTTGGTGAACCGGTCCACTATCACCCACACTGCGTCATGCCTCCTCACAGGCGTCCTGTGGCAAGTGAGTCACAAATCATCGTGATATGTTCTCATTCCACTCTGCCTCCAATGGCTGGAGAGCCCCTAGCCCTCCGATGCTCGCTTTACCGGTGACATGAGACATCACTACAAACAAAGTCCTCAACGTGTCTCTTCATCTTGCTCCAGTAATACTGGCAATGAATCTTCGTGCCACCTAGGTGCACCACAAATCGAGAGCAATGGAACTCCCTGAGGATCTCCTCTCGTGACGACAACCCGGGGAACCACGACCCGTCCCTATACCGGGGTGATCACCATCTGGCGTGAATGGCTCAATCTTCATCACCTATACTGGACTGTACCTGGTCCCTGATGGACACTATCTTTGTGTCCTGCCCCTGGGACTCAATCACTCTTCTCAGTAGGGAAGGCGTAGCCACTAAACTCCCCATAACACCCTGAGCTTGGTCATTGTACTGTAGTTCAAAATGTCCCATAATCTCGAGTATCTGCTACTCCCAAGAAGCTACACTAGCTAATACTCCCTGTGACCTCCGACTGAATGCGTCAACCACCACATTTTCCTTACCAAGATGATAATGCAAAGTGAAGTCATAGTCCTCCAAATACTCCATCCATCTGCGTTGCCTCATGTTGAGGTCTCTTTGTGTAAAGATGTTCTTCAAACTTTTGTGGTCTGAAAACACCTCGAACTTCTCACCATATAAGTAGTGGCGCCAAATCTTTAAGGCAAAGACTATGGCCGCCAACTCCATATCATGTGTAGGGTAATTCCGCTCATGATTCTTTAGTTGTCTAGAACCATAAGCCACACCCAGACTTCATCAAGACATATCCTAGTCCGTCTTTAGAGGCATCACAATAAACTGTGTACCTCTATCCCCATTCCGAGACTATCAAAATAGGGGCTAAAGTAAGCCTCCTTTTCAATTCCTAGAACGCCCTCTCACACAGGTCATTCCACTCGAACTTGACCTCCTTCTGGGTCAACCTGGTCATAGGTGCTACTAACCGGGAGAAATCATCAATGAATCGCCAGATACCCTACCAACTTCTAAGAATCGTGATATCTCAAAGATCGACTTCAAATTTCTTCCTAACTCATAACTCCAGCTTTGACCTTCTCTCGAGTCTACCGGGACACTGGGTTGACACTACGTGTCCTAAGAATTTCACTCGCAAGCCAAATCATACATTTATTAACTTAAACATACAACCGATGGTCTCTTAAACCCAAGAATTGCACTTAAATGATCCTCATGCTCCTCATGCTCCTCCTCAGACTTGGATTAGATCAAAATGTTGTCAACAAAGACTACGAAAAACTAATCCAAATAGGGTTGGAACACCCTATGCATGAGATCCATGAATGCTGGCGCATTCGTCAATCCGAAAGGCATCACTATAAACTCGAAATGCCCGCACTGTCCTCAAACGCCTGTCTTAGGGATGTTAGCCTCCTCAATCTCAACCGATGGCGTCCAGACGAGATCTATCTTATCACACCCGCGCTCTCTCGCAATCAAATAAATCATCAATCCTCGCGAAAGGATACCAATTCTTGATCGTGAACCCGTTCAACCGCTTCGCAGTCAATGCACGAAGGGTCTTATCGCTCTTCCTTTAAAATAGAATCGGAGCACCCCAAGGTGAAGTGCTTGGTCTGCAAATCAAACGCACTCCCTCCAAAGAATTCCTGCACTTGGACATTAAGCTCTTGCAACTCAATCGGCGTTATCTTATGCGGAGTCATATAAATGGGAGATGTATCTAGGTGTAACTCAATCATGAAGTCTACATTCCTTTGCGGAGGTAATCTCGGTAGTTCATTCAGAAAAACGTCCTCATACTCACAAACAACCCGAGGTAGACCCAAATCTTGTCTCACCTCGTCCTCAAAGGTAAGGCTTGCTAACCTACCTATTAACTTCCCGTGCCACTTAGAGTCGTACACGGCCCTGGGGTAAAGCATCATGCTTATCCCCCTGAAACATAACACATATCTCGTCCCATGTGTAAGCAGTAACTCTCATACGATCATAGTCAATGACAACTCGGAGTGCCATCAACCAGTCCATCCCAAGGATGACATCAAACTCCGACATGTCTATGACCCTTAGGTCCACAATGAGTAGAATCTCGAATATCTCTAACTCACATCCTCGACATATCAGCTCCACACTCACCCTAGTTCCTAGGGGAGAGCTCACATACAACAGCTTTCCCAAGGTCTCAACCTCTAGCTTGATTCTCACACATGATGCTTGATATGAATGAATCACGATGCACGAGAATCAAATAGTATCCTTTGCCATATAGGCGGGAGATAGCGAAACATACCTGGCCTGTAGGCCAGTCGCCAGGCTCGGTGTGGTGAAATGGGCGTAGACACGCCTGGGTCCACTGGCGAAGTCTCGGCTGTGAGGCCACACATCCTCGGTCTCAACCCATGCTCACGGTCTCTTTGGGCTGATGCGCGACATGGTAGGTGCATGTCTGCACCTTAAAGGCGATGCGGGTTCTCTTTTCCCGTGTGAGTAAGAAGACAAGCGTGTCGAAGTGTGCCTCATTGATGATTGGGACTGTGGCGTCTCATAACTCTGAGATCCTTACCTCTGTGGGAAATTCCATTTGATGTGTCCGAACTGGTGACAATAGTAACATGTCATAAGTCCTAACTGGTTAGGAGCCTTGATCTGGACTTGGCCTTAATAGCCGCGACTCAGTCCCTAAAACCCTCGTGAACTAGAAGCCTTCTTCTTTTTTCCCAAACTAGAAGAAGGTTGGCCCTCCTTCCTTTTGTCACCAGCACCCGTGTCTCAGATGCTTCGCGCGTCGTCTATTTCTCTCTCTATGGCCATAGTCGTCCTTACCATAGAGTCCATGTCTTGTAGGAGAAATCCCACAATCTTGCCCGGGCTGGACAGCTTTAGACCATTCTCAAACTTCCTCACCTTAGCCATGTCTGTGGCCACATAATCATCCCCGAAACGTGTTAATTCGGTGAACTTAGCTACATATTCAAGTATAGTCATACTTCCTTATTTCAACTCAAGGAACTCTCGAGCTTTTGCATGCCGAGCAGGTGCCTAGAAAAACTTACTCATGAAGAGCTCTCGGAACTCTCCCCATGTCATCGTCTCTAGATCCCTTGAGACTTTAATCCAATCCCACCATACCTTGGATTCACCCTCTAGCTTAAACGTAGATAGCCTGATCCTCGTGGCATCGGAGGTAATCTCCATGGCCTCCAAAATCCTTTCAACCTGCCAGAACCAATGGCTAACTACCACTGGATCTCCTCCCCCTATGAATGTCGGAGGATGATGTGCCATAAACCTATGGAGATTACTTGGTCCTCCCTGACCCTCAGCTGCATTAGCCTGAGCAATGGCAATAGTTGTAGCACCCATAGCCTCTACAAAGGCCTGCTGGTAAAAAACGGGTGGTGGTTAGCTATTGCCTCGTGGGTGACCCCTACGTCCCCTTCCTCGACTTGTTATCTACATGTGTCAAATAGAAAATTGAGATTTTCCTTTTTTTTTTTCCTTATTCAATCAGTAATACATATGCCACTGCTAATATTCATCACAATATGAATTAACATATTTATTTACTTACCGAACCCCTAAGGTTATTTTCTCACCCTAGTGTTCAACATTTCCTATATACTATTTACCAAGTATATAATTCACACAATACATAACACACTATCATGCATTGTATAACACAATATGTTTCATCAGAGTGCACAATGAATGCATGATCTAACCCATGCCCATCACGTCCTAGGTATTCGTATACCTATTCTTTGATACCAAGCTGTGAAGCTGGTATCATATGTGACACATGCCATCAGGCCCTAGGTAATCGCATACATAAGCTTTTATACCAAGCTGTGACACCCTAATCCAAAGGGGTTCTCTTTTGTTTTTTTGTTTTTTTGTTTTTTTACCATTGTATGAAGTCTGTCGTGACAAAATAACTCTTTCGTGTGCGCCCAACCTTGGTGCGCTAGCATTGTCGTGCAAAACCAGGAAAACATTTAATTTTTCTGAAAAATGGTAAAACGGTAATTTCAATTAAAAACCTGGAATTTTTCTAGATCTCGGATGATGAAACGGACTTCACCGTTGGAATCGTGTCCGCGAAATCTGATTACCCTGAGAATCAAATTTAAGTCGAATTCCAAAACATGTATGGAATTTCACGTTTTTCTCAAAGGCAGCGGGTGTGTAGTGACACATGGCATGATTTGAATGGCTCATTTAGAGCCATGTGTCAAATGGAGAGATAAGTTAAACAAAATGAGAGAAGTCTAAGGGATGGCCCATGTGTCACAACCTTAGAGGAAGGAAATTCAAGCTTTTGGATAAGAGGATAAGGTGAGAGAAAAGAGAGCCAATGAGGAAGAGACATGTGGCAAGGAGGAGACTTCCCACTTGAGAAAATTGGAACAATTCGATGGGGAGAGGAAAAATGAGGGAGAAGAAAAAGAAAGAAAAGAATAGAGAGAAGAAGAGAAGATGAGAGAGAAGCTTCATCTTTTCTCTAGATTTTACGGAGATCGGACCATCAGTTTTCATCGGAGCAAGAGGCAAAGTTTATCTACGCAAAGAGAACTTCGCGTGGGGACAAGAATCTGGGGTTTTTGCCAAACTCCGTGTGTATTGTTTTTTTTTGTGTTATTGCTAAAAATTGAATAACATGTTGGTTGTGTGAAAAATCATGTTAATGTGTGCTTATGGATGTATGGACATGGAATTTATGGTGGATGTAAATTATATGTAAAAATTATAATTATCCATGATTTATCATGTTGCATGTGGTACTCATCATGCATGTAACATGAATTGGCATGAAAGGGCATGTTGCATTTCATATGCACGGGGGCATCGCGTGAAACAGGTGTGAGTGCATGACATGGTTTTTGACTAAATTATATCGGAGGGTTCTCCAAACAAAATATTTTTCGGAGTATGTCCACTAAATTATATCAGAGGGTTGTCTAAAAATATTTGTCGGAGTATGTCAACTAAATTATATTGGAGGGTTGTAAACAAAATATTTGTCGGAGTATGTCTACTAAATTATATCGGAGGGTTGTCCAATAAATTTTGATATCGGAGATTGACCAATGAGTTTTCAAAAGCAAAAACCTTTTGTTTTGAAAACAGTTTTTTCATACATGGCAAATGCATGTGTGAGAGTCGATGAGGACTCAAGACATGGGACCCGGGGCATGTAGACATTGGTAAGGTGTGCATACTACTTAGATGTGTGTCTGTTTACCATTGCATGTGCACTTAGGTGGGGAGTAGCCCTTGTAGGAGAATTCATCTACTTGGCATTGTTCACCTCGTCGTGGGAAAATATTTTCAGGTACTAGAGATACACAGGGGAATGAAACACGTCTAAGAGAATTGTTGTGAAAAAGGCCAAATTGTATATGTAAATGAGAAGTTTTGTAATAAAAACTTATTTCCGGACTTGTTTAGTGTACTGTTAATAGAGTTCCCAGGTTTTTACTGCTTGTAGAATTTATATAAAGGAAGTAATATTGCATGAAATGCATTGGAAGAGGGTTGGAAGTGCAGGAAATGCAAAAGAGTGGGGTATTGCCCATTTTCAGGTTTATGTCGCGATAGGGATTTTTGGTTCCATGTCGTGACAATGGGTGTAGTGTCGCGACAGGATTTTGCCTTAGGCAGTGAATTTAATGTCGCGACATAGCATTCTCTGTCGCGATAGAGTTGGCCAATGTAGGGAAAATTTCAATCGCGACAAAGTATTTCTATGTCGCGACAGAGACTAATTTGTTTTGGACAGAGTTGGATGCAATAGAAAATTTTGCCGCACACAACAAAGCTAGCGTGCAAGGGCTGGGCGTGTAGCGACACGCCTTGGATGCGCGCTTTCGGCGGGGTCGCGAGGCAGAGGAGTCTGTCGCGACGAGTTTCTGTCACTCTGAGCTTTCATAGCCGTCTTGTCATGATGAGATTTCTCACATCGCGTGAAGGAACCTCGAGGACATGGGATTTCCCATGTCGCGACAGTGCTGCGCGCATGGCAAGGTTGGCATGCCGATGTTGGGCGCGCATGACGGAAGCTCTCACATGCTGACAAGGCCAAGGTGTGTGTGATAGAGCCTTGGGCGCTACCTGACACGGCATTATCTTGTACGGCCCTTCCCATGAGGGCTTGGGCGGCGCATGACATGGCGGCTGGCATGCGACAAGAGGGCAGGCACGCCGCGACCGGGGGTTGTGCCGCGTGACAAGAGCATTGTCGTGATAGACTTATCCAGTAGCCAAAAAAAAAAAGAAACTTCGGGATTTGGAGCGTCACAGCTTGGGTATACAAATAACTAGGGCCTGATGGGCAAGCATCACAACTTGGTGTTAAGGCTTAGGTATACAAATACCTAAGACTCGATGGGCATGGGTTTAGATCATGCATTTATTGTGAATTTTGATAAATAAATATGAGTGATGTGTGATGATTTATGTGAACGTTATACATGGTAGATTGTATATGAAACACTAGGGTTATAAAACATAACCTTAGGGGTTCAAAAAAAAACAAATTGAACATGATAGTTCAAGAATTGAATTGAATTGTACTAGTGTTTGGCATTTTACTCCACTAAGGAAAAAGGGATGAACGGTGTAGTTCATGATGATAAAGTATATTAGTGGTTGGCATGTGCACTACTAGTTAGACCGAGACAGAAATTTGATAACCCTATTGCCATTTGACATGTGTAGATGGCAAGTCGAGGACGAGGATGTAGAGGTCGTCCACGAGGCAATAGCCAACCATCACTCGTTTTTTACCAGCAGGCCTTTATGGAGGCTATGGGCACTACGTTTACCAGTATTGCACAGGCTAGTGCAGCTGGGGTTCAGGGAGGGTCAAATAACCTCCAAAGGTTTAAGGCACATCATCCTCCGACATTCACGGGATGAGGGGAACTTATGGTGGCTGACCATTGGTTTCGACAGGTTGAAAAGATATTGAAGGCTATGGAAATCACCTCCGATGCAACAAAGATTAGATTAGCGGCTTTCCAGCTAGAGGGTGAATCCCAAGTGTGGTGGGATTGATCAAGACCTCGAGGGACTTAGAGGTAATGACTTGGGCAGAGTTCCATGAGCTCTTTATGAGAAAGTATTTTTCGGCAACTGCTAGACATGCAAAGGCCCTAGAGTTCCTTGAGTTGAAGGAAGGAAGTATGACAGTGATGGAATATGTGGCTAGGATTCACCAGAGTTAGCTGTTTGTTGGCGTTATGTGACCCTGGACCTTGGCGAGCAGGAAGTTTGAGGATGCTTTGAAGTTGTCCATCGAGGCCCGGAATTAGCCAGGATTCCTCCTACAAGACATAGACTCTATGGTCAGGACGGCTATGGTCTTAAAGAGATGGAGGAGGGATGTGAATTGATGCCGCGGGCATTCGAGACATGGGTGCCCAGTGCGGAAGGAAGGTCGACCTTAACCTGGATTCGGGAAAGAAGGCGAAGGCCACAGTTCACGAGGTTCCAAGAGACGAGGCGCGACTTTCAAGGCCAAGGCCATATCATGGCTCCTAGCCAGTCAGGACCGATGACATGTTTCCATTGCCATCAACCTAGAAATATGAAGCAGAATTGCCTATGGAGGCAAGGATCGGTATGGGACACTTATAGTCCCTGAGCCGTGATTGGGACGTGTACAAAAGCATTAGTATGTTCTTTCTTACCCCTGACATGGGCCGAGAGGATGATGTGCCTCAAAGTGGCCTGACACCTACCATGTCATAGGCGGGGCTGGGGCAGAGTATGGAGTCGAGGTCGGGACCGGGCGATGAGTGTCCCCAAACACCCATGTCATACCCACGTCTTTACTTCGATTTAGTTCTATTCTATACATTAATAAGTGCATTATTGCCCTATATATGATGTTTGGGTCTTTTGTGCATTATAGGTGAATATGGTGGTTTTCGTAAGCTTTGTGGAGATGTGAAGAAGAAGAAGTGAAGACCCAACACCAACGTCGCGACGTTTGGTCAACAAAAGTTAAAACCAAAAAGCAGATCGACGTCGCGATGTTACAACATCGCAACATTGTCGCGATTCCTGTAATAAAATTATAAAAGTACGAGAGATCCAATTTTCGAGGCATCGAGCGACGTACGGACGAGGAGCGGAACACGAAGCAGGAGCAACCTAAGAGATCATGAAAACTCGTGTCTTTATATTTCTCTTCTTGAACTATCAATGATTTATAGAACTATGCTTGTAATAACTTTCATTATGTTCTAGATTTATTTCTAGGGTTTTGTTCAACCCTGCTACAGTGCATGGATTAGGGTTAAATTCTATTTTGTTCAGTTTATTCAATGAGTTATATCGACTTGCTCTATGTCTATGGTTTATTTTCATGGTAATGTCTGGCCAACATTGACATGATCTTGTTGGGTATCCGAGATCGAGATATAAGGACTCCCGGGAATATGAGTAGAGCGACACTTGGTCAATCGACGAATAGAGATATCTCGGTTCCGAGTGTGGAGATTAAGGTTTGAGCAATTAAGCGTTTCGAAGTCCAAGGTCGTTTATACAGCTAGATGATCCTCTTATGTTGCTAGAAGAGTTCGCCTTACTGCCTACGGTTGTTTAGTCTACTATCCAAAGACCACCTATTCAAGTGAACAATTTTGAGCTAAAAACAGCAACATTGCAGATGCTTTAGAACATTCTATTCCACAGACTGTCAGGTGAGAATCCGAACATGAATCTAACAAACTTCATCGAAGTATATGACATGATCAAGTACAATGGGGTGACAGAAGAAGCGCTTAGAATGAGATTGTTCAGCTCTCCGCGAGTGATCAGGCTAAACATTGGTTGGCCAGTCGGCCACGGATTCCGATACCTCATGGAGCGACTTGGTGCAAAAGTTCTTGACAAAGTTCTTCCTTCCTTTGAAGATTACCTGACTAGTCTGAGAATCAATACTGAAACGACTTGAGGAGAGGAACTTAGGCTGAAGCATGGGAGAGATTTCATGAATTGTTAAAGGTTTCCACGCCGCAGGCTGACCCGGATGGATGCAAGTCTACTTTATTTATAACGATGCAGTGATGCGACCCGAGCGGTTATAGATGCCTCGGCGAGGGTGCTAGCGAGAAAACTCACGGGACCAAGCATATGAAATCCTAGAGGATCTGACTACTAATAGCGATCATTGGTGGGGGATAAACGGGATTAGTGGGTCTGATACGATACCAGTAATTTGGTTGCCATCTGTGTCGTGTCACCGCAATGCGAAGTCTGATGATGAAATACCGTCAGGATATGATCAGAGTTGTGATCGTGAAAATATAATAGATGAGATCATTCGAGGATGGCGTGATCTGTATAAATTGATGAATCGAGTTCAATCAGCTGTGGCAGTCGATAACCGGAATAATTATCATAACATCAGAGATCAAATCAAAGACGATAATAACAAAAGTAAATATAAGTATAGTTAGAACAATCAGACAGCATATATGCCGAGTGGGATATCATCAGTAGTGGTTAGGCAAATATGCAATGCCTTCCTTCTGCCCATAAGATGAGACCAGTGAATATGCAAAACCGGGCCACCGAGTTGAGCAATCGGTAGCCTTGGTAGAAACAGAAGGTCTGGAAATGGGCGGAAATGGCGGTCTGTGATGGAAAGGCGGTAGAGTTTTTACCAAGCAATTCGGAGGTAAACCCGAGAGAGGAGAGGGGAAGAATCTTGCCGAGGCCATCACTTTCACAGGAGTGGGAGAGAGTTGGAAATCTAGAGTGACAACCGGCGGTAGAGGCAGGAAATTAAAAGAGGAAGATCGAGTCGGCCGGAAGATCAAATGCAAGGGAAGCGGCTCCGAGAGACGAGACCGATCGATGACAATAAAGTAATGAAAGAGACGGAGAAACATACAAGAGCATATGAACCCGCCATACCAATTCCATATCCTCAATGTTTGAAGAAGGGTAAGTTAGAGAAGCAATTCACAAAGTTTCTTAATATCTTTAAGAAACTACATATCAATATACCCTTTATGGATGCCTTTAGAGAGAACATGCGGAGTTAGGTGAAGTTCGTAGAAAATGATCTTGGCAAGAGTAAGAAGGAAATTTGGAGGAATAGCAATGGGACCATCACATGGCGAGGAATGCGGCTCAATCCACACTTAAAAAGCTCCCCCGAAGTGAATGCAGGTAGCTTTCTTCATACCATTCTCTATAAGCCAGTATCGGGTAAAGCCCTTTGTGACTCGGGAGCAAGCATCAACTTGATGCTACTCTCAATGTTTACAAGGTTGAGGTTAGGGGAACCAAAATTGACTACAATCAGTTTGCAACTACGACGGAGTCTACCCGACACCCTTAGGGTATAATTGATAATAATCCTAGTAAAGTGGGTAAATTCATCTTTCAGTAAACTTAAATAAATCTTGGACATGGAAGAAGATAGGCATAATTCCATCATGTAGTGAACCCTTCTTAGCCATGGGAAAGGCTCAAATCAATGTGCAAGAAGGTGAGCTTAAATTGAGAGTCAAAGGAGATGAGGTCACTTTCCATGTATTCCAGCCTATGAAGCATCAAAATGATGACCAAAGAAGATATCCTAGAATTGCACCATAAGGAGATCTTGCAAGGCGACTCGGTAAACTTCCGAGATAAGCCCATTGCTGCACAGAAAGACACCAAGAGGGTTAAGGTCATGGATGCTAAGATATTTCATCCACCTTGAGTAGTGTTTTTGAGCACTATGGAGATGTGTTAGCATTCCCGGCTTAACTACAAAATCCAAACATATTGAGATCACGAGTCGTCGAGCTAATGACATTAAACAAAGCGCTACCTAGGAGGCAACCCAAGCCTTTTGATGTTTTTCTTTCCGTAGTGTAGTTTTGAGTGTTTTTGGTTTTTGCATGTTTTTCTATTTCTTTCTCTTAAAAAGAACATTTTTCTCGGAGCACATAAATCCTAATCGAAAATGTTTGTTTGTTTGTTTTTCGGGATGAGATAGAGACGGCTTGACTAGTTCGAGAAACTCATTCCAAGAGTACGAAGGGGTTGGAGCTTCATTCAGGGAGTTTTCTCAGACTTAGAAAATTTTGTAAAAAAATTTGAAATTGACCCTCTCTGTAACGTCGCGACATTGGACTCCAACGTTGCAACATTGAAAGAATTCAAAAAAATGTCTCAACGTCGCGACGTTGGAAGACCACATTTTGGAGCTCTCTCGGGAACGTCGCGATGTTGGCTTCCAGCGTCCGCGACGTTGAAAAATACACTCTACGTAGCGTCGCGGCAGTAGGGCGAAGCGTCGCGGCGTTGGATTGATTATCTTTCGAGGCGTTGCGATGTTTGGATCGGCGTCGCGGCGTTGACGCAAATAAAAACCGGGAGCGTCACGGCGTTAGCCCCGAAACATTGCGGCGTTACCTTTGTTTTTTATGAACAAAAACGTTCATTCTTCTCATATCGAAACCTTGAAACCTAACGATTAACTCCAATTTTTTGCGGGTGCCCAGTGAACCTCGTCGAGCTTGTCCCCCGACTAATCCACAGAAACCCCCCCAGCCACCAAGCACGTTCTAGATCTAAATCACTAATGTTCACCTTCATTTGGAAGTCACTCCTTACGATTTGGGTTTTGGGTAAGATGGAGTCAGTTCAAATTGTATTGTTGTTTTTGGGGTTACTTGTGCTGAAGAAGGGACCTTAAGGGTGGTTGGTGATCATAGAGCCATAGGATAGAGTCCTGAAACACCCGTCTCATTAAGTGCAAACTAGGTGTTCGACATTTTTCCTAAGTGAGTTTTTTGAGGCTTCATTGGGCAGCTTTTGGTTGGGTCCCCTCTGCGGTGTTAGGAGGCTGGGAGGCCCGAGAAGAGTGTGATTAGATCTTGGGCAACCCCATCCTGACCGGACCACTATCTGAGAGAGTGCCCGATGTCGAGAAGAAGCAAAATGAGCTTTCAGAAAGCAAGGCCAGTGAAGAGCCCTCTCATGACTATGATCATGAAAAAATTTTCAATGAGAGGGCGGCTGAGAATTTCGGCCTCATCTCGAAGAATAGGTCCTTCATAAAGGAGAAGGGTTTTCAACACCCCGATGATTTCTTTCTCAAAACCATTGCGAACAAGGGATGGAGGGCACTTTGCCCAACCTCCGAGACCAGCTACCATAAGTGTGGTATGAGAGTTATGCGTGATCTCACCTCCCAATGCGAAAGGGTCAGGGTGTACAAGGTGTTAGTGATGTTAGACTTCAGTCTTGAAGTCATATCGTCGATGTTATAACCTTGGCGGTTAACCCCGAGGCCTATGATAGGCTTCATGAGAACCCCTGACTACAGAAGGTCATTGGGATGTTATGACGGGAAGAGGCGGTGGAAATTGAGCAGATGAAGAGATACGCAATGCACTTGAATGGCTACTTGAACTCACACATTCTAAGGTATGGCATCATTTCATCACATCGCGTCTTATCTCGACAATTAATGTGTACGAAGTGAGGACCAAGAGGACCCTGCTCAACTATGCCATCATCCAAGACATCCCATTTGATGTCGAGTAAGTTATAGAAGGTGCTATCCTTTATAACAGAGATGCGAAGATGAATCTTAGGCACCCCTTCCTTATCTACGACCTATGCAAGCAAGCCGGGGTGCTCTTAGAGGATAATGAGGCTTGGATACACCCGATCAAGGCGATCATAGTTAAGAAAGACAAACTGGGTGTACCAAGGCTAGAGGAGGTGTACGACTCGGGAAATGAGCCCTCCACTAAGGATGAGCTTAGAGCGTATCAGTCTAAGTTTGGGATCCCAATAGGCTTGAGGAGAGGCTAGAGCGGAGTCCTCCCTTGACCCGCCACCACGACCACTCTTGGGAGGAGGACTGATCAGTCCTTCCTTATCTTGGAGGACCGGGTGCGAGGACCTCCATTTGCTCGTTTGATGTGTCTTGGGATGAGAGACCAGAGCACCCAGCGGGTCACCGCTCCCGGCGAGGCATGGATGCAGGGGCCGGCATGCGCGGAGTCATGAAAGCGGCTAAGGCGCGACCATCCTCGGTAACCCGGTGATCCGTGGGAAGCGACGCTTGACTCCTTGCCTTTCATGTACATGCCCGCTGCCACGGTGATCTGTGGATCGGCGAGAGGAGTTTAGACACCCGTCTTCCTGTTTTCTGTGACGCGAGGACATTGTCCATTTTTATTTACGGGGTGTGGGTGATCAATTTGGCATCATGTGCTTTAATTGTCTAGGATATGTTTACCTATTTTGATTGTTATGTTCGTAGTTTTACAGTTTTCTTTTCGGTTTATGTGTGTTAGGATGTCTCAGTTTTGTTTCATGTTTTAGGGTTGTGTTAGGCAGTATGTGTGAGTGATGCCATGATTGCTAGTTAAGGATCTTTTTTACCTCTTCAAATCTTTTCGAAAAAAAAAGGAAAAAAAAAAAACACAGTGTAAGTCACAAGAAAGGATCCTTAGATTGTTAGATGCTCGGGAATTACATGTTTGGATAGGTAGGGGTGACATAGTGAGTCACCTCCTTGAGTGTTCGAAACCAATTCTGATGTCACCACACCCACACACATGTGATCTACAGGATAATGCCTAGACTCTGGGCGACTTACTAGTTCGTGAACGTGGGGTTTCTAAACACCTAAGTGATGGGACACCTTAGAAAAAGAGGATTGCCATTGAGCCCCATCTAAAAAAAATGAGAAGAAGAAAATAGCATGATAAAAAAGAAAGTGTGAATAGAATAAGTGGGATCTTCTAGTCGGAATCTCGGGCACAGTTCGAGGGGCTTTTCAAGCAATACTTACTAAGCCAAGCGAGTGAAGGAGCCATTGGCTTCACTACCAGTTACATGGGACCCGAAGGATGGAAGTTTCCAGCAGCCCTAGGCCCCTTAGGTTTGGTTGAGTGTTAAATTGAAGTTCAGAGGGGGCTGAGATACTGTTGCCCTTGGCCCGACTAGTGGGGAGTCGCAGCCGAATCCCAGATTACATGGGATGAAAGGATGGAAGTTTCCACGACCTTCAGGGCCCTTAGGTTTGGTTGAGTTTTTCGAGTGAAGTTCGAGGGGCCCGAGATGCACAGTGCCTTGACCAGCGGTGAGGTCACGACGAATCCTGCATACAAGAACACTCGACTAAAACTTCACGAGGGCACTAATATTTCTTTCATGAGTAGGTACTGAGTTGAGTAGCATGAGATAAAAGGGTGCGTTCTTATCATACGTAGTTGGGCCTACTCCCCAGATAAAGCGAAGCTAAATTCAAGTTTAGAGTCTTTGGAGCCAGGAGTTATATCTTTGGAGATCATGCATCAAATCTTTAGACTTCTTGGGAAGGCCATTGAAACTGGGAGGGGTTGAATCCTTGTCAACCAAGTAGTGTTTACGGTACAGATTCTTTCGAAATTCGAACAACTTTAAGGATCCTCAGAATTTAGAGACAAAGGGAAAGATTTTTGAGTTCGGTTCATTTTGATCCTTCCTTTTGGCAACATGTGCATCACATTCGTGTCGTTAAGTTTTAGTATGTTATTTTCTTATGTGTCTTGTTTAGAGTATGTTTCTTACTTAGGGACAAGCAAGAAGCTAAGTTTGGGGGTGTGATGAGTGTCCAAAACACTCATGTCATACCCGCATCTTTACTTTGATTTAGTTTTATTTTATACATTAATAGGTGCATTATTGCCCTATATTTGATGTTTGGGTCTTTTGTGCATTACAGGTGAATATGGTGGTTTTTGGAAGCTTTGCGGAGATATGAAGAAGAAGAAGTGAAGACCCAGCACCAACGTCGCGATGTGCCAACATCGTGACGTTTGGTTAACAAAAGTCAAAACCAAAGAGCAGCTCGACGTCGTGACATTGCGACGTCGCAACCTTGCCATGATTCCTACAGCAAAATTATAAAAGTACGGGAGATCCAATTTTCAAGGCATCGAAAGAAGTACGGACGAGGAGCGAAACACGAAGCAAGAGCGACCCGAGATATCGTGAAAACTTGTGTCTTTGTATTTCTCTTCTCGAACTATCAATGATTTATAAAACTATGCTTGTAATAACTTTCATTATGTTCTAGATTTATTTCTAGGGTTTTGTTTAACCCTGCTACAATGCATGGATTAGGGTTAAATTCTATTTTATTCGGTTACATTTGTGAGTTATATGGAAGCACTCTATATCTGTGGTTTATTTTGCATGGTAATGTGGCCCGACGATGACATGATCTTCTTTGGAGGTATTCGAGATCGAGAGATACGGACTCCTAGGGATATGAGTAGAGCGACACTTGGTCAATCAACGAATAGATATATCACGGTTCCAAGTGTGGCGATTAGGGTTTGAGCATTTAAGCATTTTGGAGTCCAAGATCGAGGTAGAGATGCGCCTAACCCTACTGGAAAGATAGGCGGATATACCTTGAGAGAGGATATCTCGTAGGCACGATCACCCCGTCAATGAGAATTCATTAATATACTGAATGAATAATTCCTCTAGGTAAAAATCCATCAAATGTGGCAAGGGGAGGCAAAACCTTAGTTTTCATAAAAGTAATATTACAAGTTATTTAGATTTAGTTTTAGTTCTCTACATTAATTAGAAATTCATTAAGTCTAATCTAAATAATATCGTAGAGCCAATTCCAATATTCAACACATTCTCCCTGTGGATCGATATCCATACTTAGGTACACTATCTTAGTTGATACGACGCGTGCGCCACGCTGTGGCGAAACTGCACAGTTTATCTGATTGCACATCACGCTTTCGCCACATCGGCGGGGCTCACGGTCAGGGACTTCGAGGGTTGGGCGTATCACGAGTTATACCCGCCGATTGAGCGGCGGATCAGCCGGTTATCGGGTATGTTTTACGCTATCTCGCCTATGGGTAAGGATATTGTTTTATTTTGATGCACCGCATTCATTTATTGTTGCATCATGTGTGAGAGAATTGATCTTAGAGGTTGAGACCTTGGAAAAGTCGTTATATGTGGCTCACACAGGAACTGGGGTGAGTACATGGATACGTATGTTGGTTGCGAGGTTAGAGATCTCGGGATTCTGCCTCCCTTTGTGGACACGAGGGGCCATGGACATGTTAGAGTTTGATGTCATCCTTAGGATGGGCGGTTGGCGACAGAATTAGATCATTGATTGTGAGCGTAAGGAGAGTTCACAGCCCCACACCGCAGATGGTATTCGTGTTATGTTTCAAGGGGACAAGTACGATGTCTTACCCCAGACTGTGTACGAATCCAGATGGCACGAGCAATTATGTTTCAAGGGGACAAGTACGATGTCTTACCCCAGACTGTGTACGAATCCAGATGGCACGAGCAATTGAGGGTTGGCTAGCAAGCCTTACCCTGGAGGACGAGGCTAGACAGGACTTGGATCTGCCTTGGGTAGTTTGCAAGTATGAGGATGTTTTTCTGGATAAGCTACTAGGATTACCTCCGTAAAGGGATGTAGACTTATGTATTGAGTTACACCCTAGTACGTCGCCCATCTCTATGATTCCACATAGGATGGGGTCAGTTGAGTTGCAGGAACTCAAGGTCCATATACAGGAATTGTTGGACAAGGGTTTCATTAGACTAAGCACTTCACCATGGGGCGCTTTCAGATTTTGTTGCAAGAGAAGGATAGACCAGCAGTGTGCATTGACTATCAACGAGTTGAGCAGGGGTTACGATCGAATTAGTATCCATTACCCGCGGTTGATGATTTGTTTGATCGGTTGAGAGGGGGTCTGAAATACACTCGAAGATAGACGCCATGCCCAGTTATCATCGATTGAGAGTTAGGAGGCAAATATCCACTAAGGCAGGTGTGTAGAGCGCGGTGTGGGCATTTCGAGTTCTGAGTGCCTTTGGTTGGCCGTCGCGAAGCGCGGCATTCCGCGGATCTCATGCATAGGGTATTCCAAACCTACTTGGATCAATTTGATGTGGTCTTCGTTGACGACATTTTGATACACTCAATCTTGGGAGGAGCATGAGGATCATTTGAGGGTCATTTGTACAAGTTTTTGAGGACCATCGATTGTATACTGAAGTTGACAAATGTGAATTTTGGCTTCGCGAGGTGAAATTCTTGGGACACGTACGTGTTGGCTATAAGGAATGTTTCAATGGACCACTGAAAAGGTTGAAATTTGTTATGAGTTGGGAGAGAGTAGAAGTCGGGTCTTCGAGATCTACGAGTTTCTTAGGATTTATGGGTCTTACGAGGAGGGAGGTTCATTGAGGATTTCTCTTGGCTAGTAGCACCTATGACAAGATTGACCCGGAAGGAGGTCAAGTTTGAGTGGAATGACCTGTGCGAGGAAGCATTCTAGGAGAAAGGGGCTTACTTCGACCACATTCTAATAGTCGAGAGGGGGCAGGAGGTACACGGAGTGTATTTGTGATGCCTCGGGACCCAGCGGTGGGATCTTGCGGAGTTTTGATGCGTCTGGGAGGGTGTAACATGGTTCTCAACCAGGTTGAAGAATCATGGCGGAATTACCACCCAGTATGACATGGAGTTAGCGGCCATTGTCTTTGGCTTAAAGATATGGCGCCACTATTTGTATGGTGAATAGTTTGAAGTATTTTTGGACCACAAAAGTCTGAAGTATATTTTCACACAGTGGGACCTCGACACGAGGCAACGCGGGTGGATGGAATTTCTAGAGGATTACAATTTCACATTGCACTACCATCCTGGTAAAGCAAATGTGGTAGCTGATGCGCTCAGTCGGAAGTCACAGGGAGTACTAGCTAGTGTAGCTTCCCAGGAGTGGCAAATGTTCGAGATTGTGAGACAGATTGGACTATAGTACAGTGATCAGGCTTAGGGTACTTTCGGGAGTTTGGTGGCTACACCATCCCTACTGAGCAGAGTGATTGAGTCCCAAGGGTAGGACGCAGAGATAGTGTCCATCAAGGACCAGGTATAGTCAAGTACGGGTGACGAAGGCTCGGCCATCCACATAAATGGTAGTTTCGGTGTAGGGGACGGGTTATGGTTCCCCGGTTAAGCCCGGATCTAAAGAAGAGGAGATCCTCAGTGAGCTTCATTGCTCTCGATTTGTTGTGCATCCAAGTGGCACGAAGATGTCTGAGATCTTCATCCTTGATATTATAGAGCGAGATGAAGAGACACGTTAGCAGAGATTTGTACGACGATGTCTCGCATACTTGACGGGTAAGGTTGAGCACGAAAGGCGGCGGGGCTACTCAGGTTATTGGGGTAACGGTAGAAGTGGAAGGCGTATCGCGATGGATTTTATGACTCACTTACCTGGCTTGCGCGAGGCATGATAGGTATGGGTGATAGTGGAATGGGCGCTCACTAAGTCGCGCCACATTTTCCTATGTCACGGATGACCTTCACATAGGAGGAATTCTGCCGGTTGTATATTCGAGAGATTATCCGACTACAAGAAGTACCAGTGTCCATAATATCATACAGGGATCCCAAGTTTACGACACACTTTTGGAAGAGTTTCTAGAAGGCCATGAGGACATAGTTGATGAGGAGCCACTTACATATGATCAGTTAGAGAGAACCATACAGGTTTTATAGGACATGCTACGAGCAAATGTCCTAGATCTCAGGAGTAGGCTGGGATGAGCACTTACCCTTAGTGGAATTAGCTGTAACAACGATTATCGAAGCGGCGCTACATATGGCACCTATGGGGCTTTGTATGGGAGGCCGTGTTGATCCCGTTGTTGGACGGAGAGGTCGAAGAGGTCCATCACTAGTCGGATCTAATTAAGGGCACCTTTGAAGTGGGTTTGATCTGGCGTCTTGCTACGGCTGAGCGGCCAGAGTTATCAGCGACGGGCGGCGTTGACCTACAGGATTTGAGGTGGGTGATCACGTCTTCTTGAAGGTGATGCCTAAGAGGGGAGTGGTCGAGCCCGTGACGGAAGCTATCATCAGGTATATCGGGGCCGCGAGATACTTGAGGTGGGCCGCAGTGGGCGTATCGATTGGCGTGCGCCAAGTTTATAAGGTGTTCCACGTCTCCACTCGGAAGTATACTCGGATCCAGCTCATGTAGTGGATTGAGGAGAGATTGTTGTTGATACAGATGGGACCTTCGAGGAGGGACCGGTCACGTATCATGGATAATGAGATCAAGGTTTTGCGACGTAAAGGCAAGTAAGGCTAGTGAACGTGTTATGGCAACAGGAATGGAGGAAAGGCAACAGCATGGGAGCACTTAAAGGACACGGTGCGGGCCACCTATCCTTTCTTGTTTAAGGATAAAGGTACGTGGTTTAGTCGTTTGGTGATTAAATGACTAGTTTGTATGCATGTGATTGTGTACGCTTGCATATGCATGTGATTCGATGTGTATGTGTGTGGAATTGGGGGATGAAAATCTTTTAAGGGGGGAAGAATATAAAACCTAGAAAAAATTCATTTTTTCTAAAAAATGGTAAAGCGGTAATTTTGATTAAAAACCTGGATTTTTTCTAGATCTCGAATGACGAAAACGGGGACTTCTGGTGGATAATCTCATGAAATCTATTTACCGATGTGAATTTCATCAGTTAGAGATAGTCGAATTTCACGTTTTTCGAGAGACACTTAGAATTTATAGCAAGTGACACATGGCACTTGGTTGAATGGCTCATTCAGAGCCATGTGTCAAATGGAGAGATAAGTCAAACAAAATGAGAGAAGTCTAAGGGATAGCCATGTGTCACGACCTTAGAGGAAGGAAATCAAAGCGTTTAGATAAGAGGATAAGGTGAGAGAAAAGAGAGCGAATGAGAAAGAGACATGTGGCAAGGAGGAGACTTCCCACTTAGCCCAGCAAAGGAACAATTCGGCGGGGAGAGGAAAAAGGAGGGAAAAATAAAAAGAAAGAAAAGAAAATAAAGAAGAAGAGAAGAGGAGTGAGAAGCTCCATTTTCTCTACAGATTTTCTGGTGGGCGAAAGTGGGTTTCATCGGACGAAGCGAAAGTTCATCTAAGCGATGAGAGTGGCATGAGGACGAATAGGGGTTTTAAGCCAAACCCGAGAGGTAGGGTTCCTCTCTACCTTGGTTGCTGATCTAGAGTCATTTAAATGGCATTGGTTTTCTTTGAGTCGTGAATGAAGATTACCGTCTTGCTTGATCCCCGAAAATTTTAGGGTGAACAACGAAATTTCGAATTGTTTTCAAGTAGTCCGGGACAATGTATGCTGTTTTTTTTTTTTTTTTTTGTTATTGCTAAAAATTGAGTAACATGTTGGTTGTGTGAAAAATCATATTAATGTATGCTTGTGGATGTATTGACATGGAATTTCTGGTGGATGTAAATTGTATGTAAAAATTATAATTATCCATGATTTATCATATTGCATGTGGTAACTCATCATGCATGTAACATGAATTGGCATGTTGCATTTCATATTCACGAGGACATCGCATGAAAGTGAGTGCATGGCATGGTTTCTAACTAAATTATATCGGAGGGTTGTCCAAACAAAATATTTGTCGAAGTATGTCAACTAAATTATATCTGAGGGTTGTCCAATAAATTTTAATATCGGAGATTGGCCAATGAGTTTTCAAAAACAAAAACCTTATGTTTTGAAAATAGTTTTTCATACATGACAAAATGCGTAATGAGGAGTCGATGAGGACTTGGGGAGCGTAGAATGGGGCATGTAGACATTCGAGTAGGAATGTCATGCTTACTTAGATGATATGCATTTTTCATTGCATGTGCATAAGTGGAGAGCCAGCGCCAAGAAGAGATTCATCTTAGGCATTTGCTCACCGTCGTGAAAAATATTTTCGATTCTTGGAGGTACATAGGGAATGAAACACGTCGAAATTTGTTGTGAAAAGGCCGAATTGTGGCACATTCATGTGATACGTAATATTTTGAATAGAATATCTAGTTTTGTAATAAAAACTTATTTTCGGACTTGTTGATGTAGTGTTAATAGAGTTCGGGGTTTTACTACTTTGTAAGAATTTATATAAAGGAACGTGCATGAAATGCATTGGAAGAGGGTTAGAAGTGCGGGAAATGCAAAAGAGTGGGCTCTTTGCCATTTCGTGTCGTGACGAGGATTTTTGGTTCCATGTCCGCGACGGTGGGTGCTGCTTGTCGCCACGATTTTGCCTTAGGCAATGAATTTAGTGTCGCGATAGAGCATTCTCTATCACGACAAAGTTGGCCAATGTAGGGAAAATTTGCATCGCGGCCAGTATTACTATGTCACGGCGAGGCTGGCGAAGCGAGGGAGCCCATGTTGCGATATGACGATTGTGTCGCCCAGTGAGTTGGCTACGACGAGAAAATTCCTCTGCCGCGTGACAAGGCGGCACGCGGGAGCTAGGCGCCGCGACAACACGCCTTGGCCGGTACTTTCGACGCCAAGGCATGCCGCGACAAGGAGTCACATCCTGACAGAGAATTCTCTGTCGCTCTGAGCTTCTAGTTGCATCATGGCGAGGATTTCTACATTGCGATAGACTACTCACGACCATCTTTGTCGGGGCCAATTTGAACATAAGTTTCCCATGTCGTAGCGATACGCGTGCATATGATAGGATTGGCATCTTGCGATCACTGGCGCGCACGACAAGAAAATGCACACGACAAACGAGCTGCGCCTCTCACCCAGCGGGGCTAGGGCGTGCTTGAGCGGCTCCACAGGCGTGCACGGCGTGCGACAGGTCTATGACGGGATGACGGGTGCGCCCGATAAGCTAGCTGCGCGGCGCGTGTGCATGCGTGATGAGATTTCTGCGTCGCGACGGACTTGTCTGGTAGCCGAAACAAATAACCCGAGTTTGGGCGTCCGCGTGTCGTGCTCGCGGAAGCTTGATGCATCGCTCATGGGCAAGCGGCCCGAATGCGTAGTGCGTCTGCGTCAATACGGCTGATCTATGTCGCGTGCGTGCTTTTGCTGGCCTGGTCGCTTCGCGTGCACATGGCATCCTCTATCGTGACACAACACAACGTCGCACAGCCTGGCTGCGATGTAGTGCCTTGCCCCACTGTCACGACATAGAACACTATGTCGCGACGTAAACTCTCTTGGCCCTTGCCCCAAACTCAGTCCTGATAAGAAAACACTTTATCACGGCCTAATATCTCCTGTCTAGGCTAAACTCTATCGCGACGTGAAAATACTCTATCGCGACATAAAAACCCCATCTAAGATCAAAATCTGTCGCAACGCAAAAACACTCTGTCGTGACATAATTTCTCTTCACCTTGGCCAACTCTATCGTGACATAAAAATATTTTGTCGCGACATAAAAACTCTTGGTCTTGACTAAACTCTGTCACTGCATAAAAACACTTTGTCGCAACATAAAATCCCTTCCCAAGGTCAAACTCTATGCGACATAGAAACTCCTGGCCTTGACTAAACTCTGTTGCGACACAAAAGTGCTATGTCGCGACAAAGAAATCCTTGCTAAGACCAGAACTTTATTGCGACACGAAGGTGCGACTCCCCAACCTCTTTTCGAGTGGCGAGTACGGTCGCGACAGAAAAAAAAACACTACCAATAAATGACATCGTCCTGACAAAGAAATAAAGCAACTGTTGCAACATGAAAATACTATGTTGCGGCCCGAGCAGTACCTACAGAACCATGTTGCAACATAAGGAACCCTTTGTCGCGACATAGGACCAGGCTTTGTCGCGACCGAGGAAACCTGTGCGACCTAAAACTTTGAGCCTACGATAGCCATTCTAGCATTTCCTACACCTCCAGCTTCCCCGAGACAACTATAAGTTGTCACAATGGCCTTAGTATAATAAAGGCAACACGAAAATATGGGAGAAAAACATGTCAGAAATTTATGTTAAACAATTCATAATGATTTTATTACAACTCTTCTTTTGACATAACGAGCGGATAAGCCTGTCCATAATTTTACAAAATACAGAATAAGCCATAATCTGGCCTTCTTTGCCATTAAGGCCTAGAATGGATTTCTCATCTCCACGAGTAGGCCTCCCGACACTGAAAAATATTTAACCACTTGTAGGGGTAGGCAATGCCCAGTAAGAATTCTCTACGAGAATTTTACTCCCCGCTAAGTGCACATACAATGCATGACTTAACATTTGCTTGACACATTTGAGCAAAACATATGCATTTCTATATGAATGCTCTCATGTCATGCTAATGTCCCGAGTCCTCACTGACTCCCTCACACATGCTCACGTCATGTATGAAAAACCTTCATTTCCAAAACAAAATATTTTTGTTTTATATTTCAACTCCTTGGACAGTCTCCAAAAAATCACTTTATTCAAAAGTCATGTGTCTTTTATGGGGAACGAGGCTTCAGGGAGTCTCACACGAGCGTTGTACACTTTCAGAACACTTTCGCAAACTCCTTGTTGGATACACATGTCGACAAAAATCTGAGGTTTCACCTAAGAGGGTGTTTAGCCACTTCTTGCTACTACCTAACACATAATTTCCAACCATGCGACTCTAGGACGTCGTCCCTTTTTCAGAGCCCACCATTTAAACACCAAACACAGTGTTCTTTCATGCCATGCACTCACATCCATTTCACGCAATGTCCCCGTGCATATGCAATGCAGAATGCCATTGCTTGTTCTTTCATGTTACATGCATGATGAGAGCTACATGCAACATTTATGATTTATGGATAATCATATATCTGACATACGATTCACATCCATAATACAACTCATGTAAATACATCAATTTCGGCATATATCCAAATGATCTTTCACACATGTGTCATTCGATCAATGACAATAAACAATGGATCTTCATGTTCGGACGAAACGAGAGAACACACGGTTCGACATGTCGATCCGTGTCAGCAACACCCGCTAAAATCATCATACTTTCGAAGCCTGTATTTTCGCCAGCGCACCCGTCTTTAGAGCTGCGAGTTCTAAGAACATAGAAGGACCCGAGAAATTGGTGCATTCACTAACCGGTTTGATCCCTGGCTTGTTCTTAAATCAGCCCACCGTTGAGGGCGACACCTGTGGCCATTGAATGGCCCTTAAGAGCGAGGACTAAGTAGTGGGAGAGCACCCACACTCTTGGGTTTGACAAAAACTCCTAATCTTGAGTACCAACGAGGAAGCTCATTGTGTAGATCCTTTGTCTCTCTTGTAGACGAGTTTTGGTCGTAAGCTTTTCAAAGATCTAAGGAAATGTCACCGATAACTCCTCCATTCCTCTTCCCCTTTCTTTTCCCCTCTTTCCTTTTCCTTTCTTCCCCTCTTTCCTTCATCCGTTCTTATCCACTACTTGATCTTTCTTTGGGGGTGTGACACATGGCTCCCATGTGTCCCCTTTTGTTTTACCTTTTGGTGACAAGTGTCATTTATGACGCCAACCTCATTGATCCTTTTCAGACCACACATGGTCTCACCATGTGGCATTTTCCCACATGTCCTATTTTGAAGTCAGCCCCCACATTTTTAATTTCAAGTTGTACAGGCGTCGTGCCACACGTTGTCATCTTGTTTTACTTGTCTCTATGATTACGTGAAATTTCAGCTAGCCTTGGGGTCGGCGCAATTTGTCAAGGTAACTAAACTCCATGGGGCCAATTTATTGGTGAGGTTAAGTTTCCATACGAATTTAGGTAATTGCCAAACTTCCCACATGTACTATAACGGTAAATTACCGTTTTGCTTACTTTTACGAGAAAAAATTGAATTTTTAGGTTTCTATTGATTTTCAACCTGGATTTTTATAGAGAACAAATTTCTCTATCACCCCATCTTTACTTTTGAGTAAGTACACATAATAATATTTGGTGCTATCATCCACAAAGGTAATAAAATATTTATTACCACTTCTTGTTTGTACAATTCAAATAAGTTAAGAGGTTCGGTGTGTCTTCGACACTTCTAAAGATGTCATGGTCAATTTTGCCTCAACACAAGAGTTTACACTTATGTTTTTATCACTTTGGAATATAGGTATATAATTTAAGTTAATTAATCATTATTAATCATAATTAACATGTTACAATCTACCATGTCATAGATTTAGAAGACTCGAGAATCTCAAGAAGGAAATTACTAAACTTTATTTATATCCAGCTTAACAATGATCATTACACATTCGACTTCCACATACCATTACTCATGGAACCTTTCTGAGCATACATTCCACTTTTAGAATATTAAAAATTTATCTAACTCGAAAACCGTCGAAATCGATAGTATGCAGTAATGAACCATACGCGCTAAGTTCTTACGCAGTTTTGGTACATAGAAAACATTGAAATTATAGTCATTTTCCTTACGGCACGTCATCTTTAGAACCACTTTTCATGGCCATGATCTCGAAGTGGTCGAGTTCCCGTGAACACCTTTCCACGGTCTCGAAACTAGTTCAAAGATGGAGAACATCTTCTTATCAAAGCACACGTGGCGGGGTAGCACCGTATCAATCCACCATTCCTTAAGGTTAAGTTCACCTTAAAGATTACTGTTGTCAGGTCTATGTCAAACACATCCTTGGTAATGCCATCAATCGCATTCACTTCCTTGAGTTTGCTTCTCTTCAGCAGTCTACAATCAGCAAATTTGTGACCTTGCTTCCAACAGTTGAAGCATTATCCTTAAAACTTCAGCTTCTTGGAGACTCCCCCCCTTTATGTCCTAACTTAGTGCCTTCCCCTTTATTATTAGCTTTCTTGAATTTGGAACTTTGACCATAATACAAAATTTAGCCTTAGGTCTCGCTAAAGTTAGTGCATTTCAACTGCCAGAGTCCTCTATTGTCTTCTTAGATGCGAGAAATTATAATAATCCTTATCTCAATTAACTCATCTCACGTCTCTTATGCTTGGGGTAATTCTTGAAGTCTTTTCCAAGCGGGAGGCGACTTCTCAATAAAAGTTACAGTGAAGTTTCACTTAACATCATTCCTCGGCATTTATCTAATGGAGGATTGCCGAAGTTCTTAGAAGCATTGACCATGGTCGGAATCTACCATTTTTGTAATCAAAGGCCGGCTATGACGAACTACTTATTTACCAGCATCATTGGTTTTATATTTTCAGTTTAGTGATTCCCATAGCTCTTTGGTTGTTTTCTTATCTAAATACACATTGTACAAAGAATCAATCAAAGCATCCACGACGCAGTTCCTACATAGAAAGTCAAAATGTTTCCAAGCATCCATAGCATTAATGACTTGGCTATCGTGCTCTCTATCTTCTTTTTAAAGCATGGGTATCTTGTCGAAATCTCGCAAGATTCAAAGTGGTCGAGTAGAATAACATCTTTTGTTGTCACCACTTTAAAATAAATACATTTAACTTCTGCGACTTTTTCTGCATGAGGCAGGAGATAGACCTGGCCGGTAGGCATCACTAACACTTATGCCCGCAATGGGAGGGTTGTCGAAGCAGGCGAATGTAGTTGGAGCGACATTGTTGGAATAAAGAATTCCATTTCTCTCTGAATTGTAGAAATTGTGTCAATTTTCTATTCGTAATAATTGAAAATAGCATTATTACATAATATTCTAGGAAAGACTAGTGGGATATTATAGAAACCTAGGCTAGAACCAACCTTTTTAGACAGAATATTCAGTTCCTAAGAAAGATTGGAGGGGTCTCAAATGGTCTCATGTAAGATCCAAATACCTTAGACATAATTTCTTTGTATCGTCATTTTCAATTTCCTAGACCCGACAAGGAATTGAAACCACCAAGTGAGTGTAGAGTTTAAGCTACAATAAGCGCCCCATCTCCCTTATCATATATTCCTCGAAAGAAAACCACAACTAAGCATGTAGCCTAGTGGTAGAGCATTTCCCTCGCTTGAATGCTAGATCATGGGTTTGTCTCTTACTTTGCTTGCTTTTGCTTAACAGGAATTTCCTTAATAACCAACACTTTTCCCTTTGCTTTATGGATAAAAATAAAGAAAATTTTTCTATAAGTTTTTGTTGTATTTAAGGTAGAACTTTTCCTGGAGCCTGTTACAAAAACACAATATATATTTTTTGGAGCCGAGAAGGTTTTAAAATTTTCTTTCAAAATAACTGTTTTATTGGTCATTTCTTAAAATTTGTGGCTCCATACCAGGTACCAGGTTTCTTTTCAAAGTTTAATTTTTTTTCTTTCAAAAGAAACCAAAAGGAAAAACTATATATATATTTTTATTTATCAAGATCCCTTTTTATCCACACAAAAGCCTCAATTATTTGTTTTGAGGAAAACTTTTCCTTAAAAAAATTTTAACCCGAAAATATTTTCAAATAAGGAAACAATTTAGATTTTCCCTCATGACTAATCTCTTTTAAGAGACCAAATGCTTTAATTTTCAAAAAGGTTTTTCTCTCCCACGTTTGCTTTTATATTTAGAGAGAGATGAAATAATTTTTTTCCCTTATTTATCCTTAATCTTTCACTTTTGTTTTCCAAACCACTTGTTAGTAAAGTAGTTTTCAAAAGAACGCTTCTCCACATGCAGAAAAGACAAAAAAACTTCGGGTTTATATCTTTTAAGCGTCTCTGCTTGAGGCTGTCTGAGCGAGAAGAGGGAGTATCGCATGCTCGAAATGAGCCACCTTCAACAACAACCGCTTAATTTCAAACCAAACTAACCTCTGGTGGCATTGACACATAATTTTCTCTCATTTCTGTCTCTCCCTTTCTTTGTTCTTTTTCCAGATACTTCGTTGAAGAACTGTTGAATCCTACGAATAAAATTCCACCAGAACAGTAATCACACAAACACACTCAGTTACTTAATTTATTTCGCTTGTCCCTGTCTTCCTGTTTCTGCTCACATAGTTGTCGATTGTCTTCACATTCAAACAACCAAGTGATTCCCAAAACACCACTCTCCAAGAAAAAAAACCCTTTTTAAAGGACATAAATCCTGACAAATTTTCTCTTCAACATCCTTCGTCTTTTTTTGGCGAACCAACTCCTACTAGTTTAAGTTTTGTTTTTCCCTTCTTTCTTCCCCTTTCAATATGCTTTAAGACCATTATAAGATTATGAAATATGTTGAAACAAAATAAAGAAAGAAAGAAGAAAAATTACAAAGAAAACAAAACTCCACTCTCTTTATATAGACCTCAGGAAAACGGACGATATGAATTGCCTTTGATGATTTCAAGCTTAACAGTTAAGGCATAAAAAAACCAAATAAAAATGATTTAAGTCAAAAATTTCAAGGTTTAAAACAAAAACTAAAAACCAATCTTTTCAAACATATTTAATTTCATCTCAAAACCAAAATGGATTAAAATCTAACATTTTTTGCTCAATAAAGGTTTTTTTCTGCAATTTAGGTACTTTACTCTTGTTTTTCGTGTTATCGTTGTCTTTGTGCGATGTTTGGTTTTCGTTGGCTTATTACGATGTGGTGTTTTTTTTTAATAAATGCTTTGTTGCGAAGCCTTTATTTGTGTGAAGCGATCTAAACAAAAAGCGAAATATATTACATCGATTGAAGATGTCAATTATAATTAGTTAATATGTCGAAAAGCCCAGTCGTAGATGATACAGTCGTTATATTATCAAATTTGTATGATTTGTATGCCAATTTATTATCTTGTCGCTTGGATATTGTTTCATCATCTATGATTTTTAGAAATTTATATATTGCATCTATTGATCTATTGTTAGACTTTCCTTTTTTACGAGAATGTTAACTTTCCTTTTTACGAGCCCAAACATGGGCTAACAATATGGAAAGACAAGTGGCCCTAATGTGATTACCAAATAATGGTTTAATAAAATAAAGAAAGTATCTTTTGTCAATATTTAATAAAAGGTAAATTCCTAAATTAATACCTTGATGGAAGGTGTATTTAAAGAGAAGTCCTAATAGGAACTGATCCTCTCTCAACCCATACTTAAGAGTTTTCTCTCCATCAAAGAAGGCTTGTCAAACATTAAAGGGGTCAAGAGGTTGAGATTAAGTGATTATTCGCTAGAGATTCTTTCGCAGTTTGTCATGTATCAAGGTAAGGACGTTAATTTGTTTTGTTTGTGTGATTGTGAAAATCGTGTTGTTGAATGCTGGTTATCATGTTTATGCATTATTTGATAACAAAGGTTAAAGCCCATGTGGTATCAGAGGCACGATAGCGACCTGTGATGTTTCATTAATGATTTATTTTGTTTTTATGTCGCTGCATTTTTTTATACCATACATTGTTCTGATATCTTATTGGCCTTAAAATTTTACATACACACGATCTGGAACAGCACCGCAATCACTTATTTTATTATGTTTTATGAGGAATGATGTTAATATGTGAATGTTCTCATGGATCAAGTGTTAAAAATTGTCTTTGTCAGATAAGAATAAGAGAGACAGTATGATGAAATCATGATGACTACCACTACCTTATTGTTAACAAATTTTGTATTGCAAGTGGAAAGCAAGTAATGTTAATAAAAGGAAAGTAATTCTCACTTCCATTACTATTAACAAATTTATATTGCAAACAAAAGTAAGTAATATTACTAAAAGGAAAGCAAATCCTTGTTCTACATGACATTAATTATTTTGAAGTTGGAATTCTTTGGTTTCTTTTCATTGTGCTGATTTGCACTGTCCACTATCCAACTTTATAAATTGCAACTTCACATTTGGCAACATGTTTGCCACCATTTTCAAAGTTGATTCAATGGATGTTTTACCGTTTCTCGATTTACGTTTTACAAGAGGAACGTATGCCTATGATAGATTCTTGGTATACTTTGCAAATAAATCTATATGTCTACTTATGATATTTTACTTATAGATTCTCAATTTACGTTTGCAAAAAGGAATATATGCATATAACGTTTTAAGAAACTTTTAATTCTAATTGTATATGTATGTGTTATAAAGTTAGTATTAAGATTATTATATAATTTTAATTTGATATCTATGTTATGTATAATTTGTTAGTTACCAAAGTGACCAAATTAGAAAGGTTTATGGATCTCAAATTAAAAATATATTCAATTACTTATGTTTATGTGATGCTTATAAATGGAATGACATCATGAGATATATGAAATACATATAATTGATGATAATTAATGTGATGTATGTCACATAATTATGATTTTGCGTCAATTATTAATTGCATTTATTTGCTATATAATTGTTGATTGCTATTAATGTACAAACTGAATAAATTGAATTCTTTATAGCTTTATATAATGAATTTGATCCATTTATGAAAGAATGACTAATTGTACTACTTGTGATCATAAAGTTTACGTGGATTATCTTTTTATGTTATGAGTAACGATGTGTAAGCATTATGAAGTTTTATAAGTTATCTCGGACAATTATTTCTTATATTTGCTAATGATATTGTGAAGGTCTTACATAACTTAAAGTTGTATTTAATTTGATACTTATATTATATATATTTGTAGTCACCAAAGTGACCAAACTTAGAGTTTGATTATCAAATTATAAAACTTTTGTCAATAATTTTGTTTAATTTGATACTCATATTATGTTTGTAGTCATCTAAATGATCAAATCTCAATGTTTTGAATATCATAATTATTTATGTTATACAATTGAAACTCGCTTATAAATGGTTCATTAACCACCAAAGTGGCTGAATCTGAAAGTTTTATGTGCATTAATTATATAATATTATTATTGATTACCTATCGTGGAATGCTTATAAATGACATGATGTAATGTCATATAGAATTTGATTGAATTGTCACAAATTAAAGATCATTTCATTAAAGGTCTAGTAATAGTTAACTATTTATATGAATTATACATTATGGAAATCATTGTCATACGATGTGAATTGACACTTATGAGATTTTGAGGTATTATTCATATAAATTTAAATGGAACTTATTATTGAGATTTCTTTTAAAAATCTCAAATTCACATTATAGCAAAACATTTTACATGTCCGTGATTTGTCTTATTATAGAAAGTTTTGGTATTTGACATATTTATGAAGTCTCATTAACTTTCTTTTGTACTTAACCATTCTATGATTAGTTGTGGTAATATTATGAGTTTTTTTTTCTTTCAATAACATTGTATGTTTTAATTTTATTTATTTATCATAACATAATATCTGTATGATAATTATACTATCATATAAAAGTATATGTCATTTATGAAATGTTACTCATGAGAATACTAAAGGTTCCATTATCACTTTTAAAAATGTAAAATATTGTTTATTACAATATTTTTCAAATTCCTCTCAATGTAAAAGTTCGTTAGTCACCAAAGTGGTTGAACTTGAATGTTCTATGAATTTCAAATTGAGGAATATGTAAAGTATTGATTACTCTGATAAATGCAGATTCATGCAGAGCCGAAAGGATTCGTTAGTCACCAAAGTGGTCGAACTTGAATGTCGGAATTAATTTCAAATTGAGAATATGTAAAATATTCTTCTTTGCGATATTTTGAAGTTCATATATTGAAATTTTTGTTAGTCATCAAAGTGGCTGAAGACAGATGTTCCATGAATTTCAAATTGAAGAATATATATTTATGATATGTGACGCCCCAAAATCCAAGGGTCCCATTGACCAACCGTCAACCTGCGAAAGACTCGTGAATATCAGGTGACTCGATACTACACCATGTGTCCCAATTACCGAGATCCACAATTTGTATGCAGCTAATGGCCACTCAGGTGTTTATCCACTTTAGTTTAAAACATGCAAGATTACAATTAAAAACAGCCCATAAAGGTTTAATTACAACTCTCTTGCATAATAAAATAAGTGGAAAAACTAATTTGCACATAAAATCACAAAAAGATTTTGTAAAACCCTTGATTCGACTTTCTTCACAGTGAAGCTCGAATGGCGCCATCTATTAGTAATACGTCACGCACCTAAAATGTTTCCCATATAGGTTGAGCCACGCCCGAGTAGAGAGAAAACTCTGAGGCTACTCCCGGCTTAAAAGTGCACATGCGTGATCATGTTCTACACATTCACATTCACATTCAAAAATTAAAAACATGCAATTTCTATTATGAAATCCTACATGTCATGCCATGAGATGAGAAGAGACTCAACCATGTACCATGCCCCGAGTCCTTATCGACTCCTAACATTTTTGAGTTCTTACCGACTCCCACCACACAATTCGGATGCTAATGTGTGATAAAATCCATCATTTGTGGATTACATTCAATGACCATTTTACCAAAACAAAATTCCATTGTTTTCGGCAAAATTTTTTGGATGTTAAACCTGATAAATCTTTATATATAAAATCATGTGCTGTGGGTAGCAAATTTCTAGAAGGGTCACGAAAGTAGGCCATACGCGCTTCCCGACACTTTTGTCTCGGGCTTTCATCGTTGGGGATCATATCTAACCATAATTACCAAGTCTTTACTTAGATGAGGTATCATCCGCTTACTTTGCTATTACCCAGACACATATTTTTATTTTATCATTTCACTATCGCAGTGGGAGACTTTGTTGAATGATCATCAAATTGCAAACCCGTCATCAAAACCCGACACAATGGCCCGATCCATACCATGCACTCACACCCATGTCATGTGATGTTCCCGTGCATAAATGCAATGCGATGCTCCATTGCATGTTATATCATGCCACATATATAATAAATATTATATGGACAACTCTACTCATGCATATCACCAATGCATCATGGACAACATAATCCACACCACTCACCGGGTGTCATGGACACATCACGCATATATGACTTCATGCCACTTGCATTTAGCAGACACGAAATTCAATTTAAGGAAATGGCAAAATCGTAATTTAGGTTAAAAAATCAAGTAATTTATTCTCTAGATCTTGGATGACGAAGCGGATTGCAGATTAGAATCGTCTCGCGAAAATCTAGCTAGCGTCAGAGGAATTCGTCGGGTCGAGAGACGGTCGGAGTTAGGCGTGTTTTTGAGAACATCGCGTTCGGTCTTAGTAAAGCACGATTTTCGATGTGGCGAGTCACACTTATAACACGTACTCGGTGCCATAAGTGTGGTAGAGGAAATTATGAAAATGGGCCAGTAGAGATAGTGTCGAGATGTCAAAGCCCAGGAAAAGAAAGGACATAATTGGTATTAACGGAATTGTTTAAGTTAGAAAAAGACGAATTAGTGAATAGTACCTGTCTCCTTCAAAGTGAAAAAAGGGACCAGCGTAAAATGAGCAAGGGGAGATACGATGAGTTGAAATGAAGTTTTAAGAAGGCATTAGGCTTCTCTCTAGAGCATGTCAGGCCAATCCGGCCAGTCGCGATCTTCGGGACAAGAAGGAAAGCTGCTCTATACGGAGAGGGCTTCGCATGGGTACCGGATTTAGGGAGTTTCCTCAAAATCCGAGAGGTAGGGGTTTCTCCCTACTTGGGTTTTACGCTTTGTTTAAGAGCTATGTTGATGTTTCGGTTGGTTGAGGCCTTGAACGGCCATTTGATCGATTACGAACTTGGGGCCAGAAGTGTATGGCTTTGGCACCCATTTCGAGCAGGTTTGTGAAGAAATGGGTATGGATTGTTTGGGTGTTATGTGTGATAAATTGTGAAATAATTCATGTGTTGATGTGTGTGGTAGGAAGTAATAGCCGTAAATCTGAGGGTTATTAAAAAGTGAGCAAACTGATTGGTGATTTTTAGGAATAATGTAAGGGGTTTCCATAATTCTCTCGGGAGAATAGTATTCACAAAATAAATTTTGTGAATTAATGTATTTGGTCGAGTAATTCAAGTAGAATCGCTCGTGTTTGATCATTAGCCCATGTGAGCTAATTTTGATGTTATAAAATACGAAATTACATAACATGATTGTGTGATTTAATTTTTATGTGAATATATGCATGTTTATATATTTGCATGTGTTATAGGCTGTAATGGAATTGGCATCATGCATTCCATATGCACTGAGGCACCCTAGGACGATAGGAGTGAGTGCATGAGGTAATTAAGAAAAGAGTGGTTTCGGTGAGTCGCTACTTAAAATAAAAATATCGATCGTCGGAGGCATTGATTGATATACATCGAGGGTAGTCAGTAAGAGCCAATATCGATCGTCGGAGGCGGCCCGATTGATATATATACATCGAAGGGTTGTCCACAAATAAACATAATAATTCTCATCACGAGGATTAAGCGAGTGTGAAGTCGATGAGTTTCAGTGCGAGATGATCGATTAGACATTAGTAGGATCGTGCATTTGGCTTGAATGTGTGTTTATTTTGGGCGTTCTGCGTATGCGGCTTAGGTGGAGAGTAGCCCATTTAGGGTGATTCCACTACTGAGCATTAGCTACCCCTGTCAAGGGAACATATTTTTAGACGAGGGGAGCGCAGGGGCGGCGTCTTAGAGGCCGATCTTTAGAAGCCGGAGTGTGGCTTTTTGAGGGTTCTTCGATGTATTGGGAATAATTTTTCATTTTAATATGTGTTGTATAAGGAAATGGCTTTAACTCTTGAAAACATGATATATAATTGATGTATGATGATGGATATTGTAGTATGGAATTTGAGGTAGTTTTTATTCATATATGTATCATGTGATTGAGTTGGGACGGGGTTTTGTATTTGGAGTGAGCTCAATGCGAAGGGGCTTCCACGCCCCGATTTTCGTGAAAAATGTCGGGTGCATTCCGCAGTGTCCGTGATTGTGAGGTAGTCAACGGACAGCCCCCGAGGTTGGGGCATCACCCGACAGTATCGAGCATGGGTATCTCACGGCTGCACAGGGCTTGGGGGATTGGAGGCTTGGGCCGTAGTCTTTGTTGATGTGTAGAACATCACCACTAGGTGTCAGTTCGATGTTGAGTTTAGGTATGAGATTACCTAGAAATCTTGAGGACAAAACTAGGACACTCCATGCATATGTTTTAGGTGATTGTTTGATAAATGATGAACATGTGAATGTTTGTGTGTATACCATGTTATATGTGTTATGATTGTTTGTGTGCTTAGTACTTAGCACATAGGAAAACAAATGAAGTGTTAGAAACTTTTGTTTTTTTGGGGACTACAGTCTGGCCTTGGCGGAATAAAAAAGAAAAAATAAGAAATAAATTTTAGAAATTTATTTGGTTTATTAGATAATGAAATCAGAATTTAATAAATTTGAGTTGAACCCAAGGTTAATGTTATGAAGGAGGCTTTTGAGGAAATTACGGACCATTTTCCATAGTCGCGAAAAAAAAAATAAACAAAAATAAATTTTAAGCAATTTATTTGGTTTATTGAGAAATAAGAAAAAAATAAAATAAAATAAAATAAATAAGGTGGAGAAATTTTTTTTTACGATTAGTAAAGTGGAAAAACCAAGTGAGAAGAAATAAATTTTATAAATTTTAAATTGGTTATGAGGTGAAGAAAATAAATTTTTTAAGGTTTTACAAAGTTTGTAAATTGAAAATTGAGTAAAATAAATTTTTATAAATTTATTTGAGTATTATGGAAAATGAAAAAAAAAAAAATAGAGTGTATATATATTTTTTGGTGTTTTCCGATAGCTGAGGAACAAATGAAAAAAAATGTCATAGTGAAAAAGCGAAAAAAAATGTCTCAGAAAATTGGAATGAAATTTCTTGCCCGATTTATAATGAGAAAAAAAAAAATTTGTGTCGTGATACTGCTATTGTATCATGACCTGTGGGGCTGGAAGAGTGGCTGGCTTAAGGGAAATTGTATTGCAATATAGTGTGGTGGCTGGCTTAAGGGTGAGTTTGTATTGCAATAGAGAAGGATGGCGGCGGGGGCTTGATGTATAGTAATACATTGCATTATGTTAATGGTAGAAGAAGGGGCTGCGGGAGGCAAGGTTATCCACTGATACAACTGGAGTATTGTGACAGAAGCGAGCGGCTGTGTCGTAGGGAAAGCATTTGTATCGCGGCAGTAGCGCGACGAGCTTCTGTGAGGGGCGCTCGTAGGCCGCATGGCGTAGCGGTAGAGACCTTGAGGTTTGCAGTGCGGTAGCGAGCGCAACGGCCCGGCTTGGCCCGGCCTGAGACGATCTGTGGTCGCCTTGAAACCTGGCCCGGGCGTGTAGAACCTGCTGTGAGGCGCGAAGCGTATGTGCGACCATGGGCCGACTGGCGTCTTTGGTTGGGTCGAGTTAGGCCGATTAAGTGTTTGGTGCACAGCTCGATTCGACTCGAGTTTTGACCCGAGTTTTGACTCGATCTTTGTTCCTAAGTCAATTTTGGGAAAAAAAAAAATAATATTTTGAAAAATTTTTGAAAAAAAATCAAATAAAATTAGGCAAAAATTTTAGATTTTTTTTTTTTAAATTTGTTGATAAAAAAAATATTTTAAATGCATAATTGATTGCCTTGTGTTACTGTAAATGAGACGATAGTAACTCTGCGATTCATGTGTATGATTAATTAATACGAAATTTGTGTTTATGCCTTAAAGATCTTTTGTATTGAGAATTAACTTGCCATTGGAGTTGTATAGATGGCTAGTCGGAGACGAGGACGTAGAGAGCGTCCATGGGTGCGGTCGAGACACCACCGGAGTGTTTGATCAGCGAGGCTTTGTAAATTTGTAGGTATTGCGGCGGCAGCTATAGCATAGGCTGGTATAGCAGGTAGTCAGGGAGGTCCAAATAACCTCCAGAGGTTTAGGGCGCATCATCCTCAGGCAGCCGCGAGGGGAGGAGACTTGGAGTGGTGACAGGACCGGTGGTTCATGCATATCGAGAAGGTGTTAGAACTATGGAGTTACCTCGACACTACCGGATAGACTAGGCGTGATCTAGTATTTGAAGAGTGAGATGAATATGGTGGAAAGACGAGGACCTCTTAAAGACCTTAGAGGAGCCTTTTTGTATGTAGATTCTCCTAAGGGATTAAGGCGAGAATAGGGATGATATGTCGAAATTCGCGTTTGGAAGTCTCGGGGACTCTACTCATAGTGGACTGAGGATCATGGACATGGCGAGGATTCGATGTCATCCCCCAGAGATGGATTGGTCGACGGCTTACGGTCTTTATAGATTGTGAGGCGTGGGAGGGATTCTGCTTTACGCGAGACCGATACTAGTGTGGTGTTTCGGGGGACAAGCATGATACATTTTGCCCCCAGGGCGATTATCACGAGTCAGTGTCGAGACGGAGTTAAGCGGGTTGGCTAAGCGAGCCTGCTGAAAGGGCGAGAAGAGGCCGGGACCGTTTATCTCGAGTAGTGTGCGAGTATGTGGATGTTTTCGGATGTAAGGTTACGGACTACCTCCGGAGGGTCGTAGACTTACGCCTTCGAGTTACACCCGTGTTTGCATTTCTATGACTCATAGGATGACACCAGTTGAGTTGCAGGAACTCAGAGTCTAGCTATAGGAGTTACTGGACAAGGGGTTCATTAGGTAGAAACACTTCACCGTGGGGCGCTCGGTTATTTGCGAAGAAGAAGGGCCAGACCGCCGGTATTGCATTGACTACGGGCGGTTGAAACGGGGTTCACGATCGAGAATGAAGTACGGAATTCTTAGGATTGATGATTTATTTGATCGGTTGAGGCGCGAGGTCTACTCCTAAGATAGACCTTCGCACTAGTTACCATCGGTGAGGTTAGGGAGGCAGGATATCCACTAAGGCGGTGTTTAGGGCCTTAGATGGGCACTTTGAGTTTACGGTGATGCCCTTTGGATTGGCTTGAATCTTGCTTGGCCGTTCATGGACCTCATGCATAAGTGTTCCAACCTTATCTAGATCGGTTGTTGCTTGGTCTTCGTGGATGACATCTTGATACTCCCGGTCAAAAGTGGGAGGCGTAGTATCACTTGAGAGTTACTACGGTTGTTGAGGGACCATCGGTATGCGCTAAGTTAGTAAGTGCGAGTTTGACGCTGCTTGGGGTGAGATTTTGGGACATAGTGTCGGCCTTCGGGAGTGTCGGTCATTTCGGATAAGGTTGAGAGGCGCGTTGATGAGTGGGGAGGCGAATGTCGATCTTCGAGGATACGTACTTTCTTGGGATTGGTACGGGTATTACGGAGATTCGAATGGGCGAAGTTGTCCGTTCGGGCGAGAGATCGTGGGACTTCGCTGGGACATGGACTCCATGGTTGGGACGGCCCAACCATGGGAGAGAGATCGAGGATGCTCAGAGCACTTTCGAGATGCGGGTGTTAGTATGAGAGGGAGGATCGGCACTTGTTCTAAGTCGGGGTAGGCGAAGACCTGGCACGCACGGATTCGGGACCGGGACGGGATTGGGCATGTGAGATGGGATTGCCCCAAGAGACGGGGATCCCAGGGACTTTGGGATAGCGCGATCCCGAGTTAGGCGTAGAGCAGGGAGAGTGTGGGTTTCATCCTCCACTAGTGCGGTCCCGAGGAGCCCAGTTTCGGTTTCGAGGGGTGCTATCTGAGCACTCCCAGGCAACGGATGGACCGGGGGACGGAGTGTGGGTCGAAGTCGGGGGCGGATCGAGGAGTTGCTTGGCCAGGCGTGGTGGACCTTAGGGTGGTAGACTGTGGTTGTTGATGTCGAGCTTGACATGGATGGAGTTGGCTTGACCATCGGGTTGGTAGTAATTGGGACATGGCGGGTTGTCATACGAGCCGACCTTGGATTTGGGCTTAGAGGTTAAGGCCTTTAGAGAAGCGAGAATAGATGTTCTTCCCTAGGATGTAGGGTGAGGATTGAAGGCACGATAAGTCGGGATTATGAATGGGAGATCTCAGGATTACGCTCATGGTAGACCCAGGGATTGGGTGTCACGATGTGTGCCCGTTGCGTGCTCAGCGATCAGGTCAAGGTTGGGTGTGATGATCGTCACCATCTTGGGTGGTGGACGTTTTTTAGGACTACGTCCAATAAAGACTCATAGTTCGATTCAAGGAATGTGAGAGGCTCGAAGTGTAAGTCGAAGAATTATGTTAATCGAGATGAAAACACACGGTCAGGTTATCACGTAGACTTAGAGTTGAGTGATAGGAGTCGGGAGTGACTCGAGATTTGGATACCCCTTTGGAAATTGTATTGGTGTGTTGAGGCCGTGGGAGCTGGTATATGGATATCATTCATGACATGGACTAGGTTATTTGTCCATTGGATTGTCGATGATTGTAACAACAGGAAGGTCGACGTTTACACACAAAGTAAAGGGTTGTCATGGGTTACCGCACGTTATTATTGGATTATATACAGGTGTTAGAGGACAGCTGTGAGGCATGTCACTGGGTCAGGGAGTAGGGGATAAATTGTAATTTGGAATTTACGCCTGACAGTTATCGAGGCGAGTATGGTCCCGGCGCCATATGAGGCATTGTATAAGTCGTGTGGTCAGATTATGTTGGACCGAGGTGGAGAGAGCTCCGTCACGGGTCTGATGCGATTGAGACACCTCGGAGAAGGTGAGCTTATCACGACAATAACATCCTTCTCCACTTGTCAAAGCGGGAAAAAGAGAGTTATCTTGATGTGTGGCGTCGACCCTTAGAGTTCGAGGTTGGTAATCACGTCTTCTTGAAAGGTCATGCCCTAAGAGAGGTGGTCGGAATTTGTGGCCGGAAGCTATCGTAGGAGGTTTATTGGGCCTTTCGAGATGCTCGAGAGGGATAGGCACTGTGTGTCGGGTTGGCGTTCTGCAGCCCGACATGTCAGGTGTCCACGAGGTATTTCACGTCTCCATGCTCTAGAAGTATACTCCGGATCCATTTTCGTGTGGTGGATTAAAACCGGATTAAGGTTGACATTGAGTGGGACAGCCGGAGGGACCGAGTATGTATTTTTGGATAGTAGAGTGATCGGGTTTTGCGGCCAGCAGGCCGTGAGGCTAATGGAAGTCTTGTGGCGGCACCATGGAGTGGAGGAATCCAACTTGGAAGGGTAGTGAGAGGATCGATGCGGGCCACGTATCACTTCTTTGTTTAGGGATGAAGGTGGTGGTTTAGTCGTTTAGATTAAATGGCCCATTCTACGTGCGTGGTAGAGTGCACGTTGCATATGCATGTGAGTGATTGTGATTGTCGAATTTCGGGACGAGAATTCACACAGGAGGAGAGATATGGACTAGAAATTCCAATTTACGGAAAAATGGCAAAATCGTAATTTCGGTTATGAAATTGTAATTCCAGTTAAAAAATCAAGTAATTTATTCTCACAGATCTCGGATGATGAAATGGATTGCCTTTATTGGAATGCGTCTCGCGAGAATCCTAGCTAGCACATCGGGTCGAGAGACGGTCGGAGTTAGGCGTGTTTTTCGAGGCATCGCATTTCGGAGGGTCTTGAGTAAAACGATTTTCAATGTGAAGCGAAAGTCACATATAACACGTACTCGGAGTGTCGTAAGTGGCATGAGTGGAAAATATGAAAATGGACGGTAGAGATAGTGAATGTCAAGCAGGGAAAGAAGGACATAATTGGTATTAAATGGAATTGTTTAAGTTAGAAAGACAAATTAGTGAATAGTATGTCTCCTTCAAAGTGAAAAAAGGGCAAAAAACGTAAAATGAACCAGGAGATCTGATGAGTTCGAGTAAGAAGTTTTTGGAAGGCGTCGGCTTCTCTACAGAATGTCTGAACAATAGACCCAGTCGCGATCTTCGGGACAGAAGGAAAGGCGCTCTATACGGAGGGCTTAGTGGGTGCTAGATTTAGGGAGTTTTCTCACGAACTCAGAGAGGTAAGGGTTTCTCCTACTTGGGTTTCACAGCTTTGTTTAAGAGTATGTTGATGTTTCGGTTGGTTGAGGCCTTGAGCGGCCATTTGATTAGTCCCTGAAGCTTAGGGCCAAAGTGTGAAATTTTGGCACCCATTTGAGCAGGTTTGTGAATGGGTGTATGGGTATTTAGGGGTGTTATGTGTGATAAATTGTGAAACAATTCGTATTTGATACTGTGTGTGAGGTAGGAAGTAGCCATGGAGTCTGGTTTCACTAAGTGAATCGACGATTAATTGATTTTTTTTTTTTTTTTTTTTTTTTTTGGGAATAATGTAGGGTTTTCACTATTCTCGAGAATAGTGTTCTGAAAAATAAATTTTGTGAATTAATGTGTTGGTCGAGTAATTAGTAGAATCGCTCGTATTTGATCGATGGCCATGAGCTAATTTTGATGTGATGAAATGTGAAATTACATAACATGATTGTGTGATTTAATTTTTATGTGAATATATGCATGATTATATATTTGCATGTGTTATAGAATTGAAATGGAAATTGGCATCATGCATTCCATATGCTTGGGGGCACCCCAGGGACGATAAGTGTGAGTGCATGAGGTAATTCTAGAAAGAATGGTTTCGGGTAGTCTAAAAATGGTAATTATCGGAGGTAGTTCATACTAAAATAAATCTTCGATCGTCGGAGGCGGCCCGATTGATATACATCGGAGGGTAGTCCATAAATAATATCAATCAAGTCGAGAGCGACGATTATATATATACATGGAGGTTGTCCTGTGAATAAAACATAATAATAATTCTCATACAAGGCTTAGGCGAGTGTGAGGGATCGTGAGGACTACGAGTGAGATGATCGGTTAGACATTCAAGTAGGATCATTAAATTTTCTTGAATGTGTGTTTATTTTAGACATTGCATATGCATAGGTGGAAGTGGCCATTTAGGGTGATTCTGTTCGCGAGCATTAGCTCACCACAGCCGAGGAACATATTTTTAGGAACAGGAAGCGCACGAGGAGACGGCTCGTCTTAGAGGCCGAGCTTTAGAAGAAAGATGGAGTATGGCTTTGAGGGTTCTTCTGATGTATACATGTATTAGAATGTTTTTCATTTTAATATGTGTTGTATAAGAGTAAACTTTTAACTCTTGAAAACATGATATATAGTTGATGTATGATGATGGATATTGTAGTATGGGCCCAAGAGGCCGTTTTTATTCATATATGTATCATGTGATTGACGTTGGGACAGGTTTTGTATTTGGGTAGAGCTCCTCGTACAAAGGAGACTCTGCCCGATTTTCGTGAAAAATATCGGGTTACCCGACATTCACTAATATTCCGCGGGTTGACGGGTAGTCAACGGACCCCCGGGGTTTGGGGCGTCACATCATTTCATTCATGTCAATATATCAACATCAACACACAACATGTCATTGTATGTTCAAGCAATGACATACACAAAATCAAGCTATGTAATGGCCATTTGCATATACAATTTCCTCCTTTTGACCTGTTAAGAAATTAGTACACTTTGTGAAACAATCAAATTTTCAGCAAATATGTGAGCACCAAATATTATTCACTGGCATATGGTCAGATTTTAGACTCAAAGAGCTTTCCATAGAGTCCAAGAATGTGCAAATCGGAGTTTGAACGAGAAAGATATGACTGTTTAAAGTTGGAGGTTTGAAGGTGTGTAGGGGCTACGCAATTGCACCAAAACCCACGCAATTGCATACTTGAGGGCTGCAATTTCGAAGCTTGACCATGCAATAGTGTGGCTTCTATGCAATAGCGTGCCATAGAGCTCCTTAACGCAGCTCGTGCAGCCTGATTTTGACACGAAACCATCTTGAAAATAGCCCTTGTCCATCAGCCACAACATCCTCCCAATTGAGGCCACAAAACATGCCATAAACATGGCATAAAATCGACCGACAATCAATCCTAAAATTAGCCCAAAAGTAGGAATAAAACCAAAGTATGAAAAATCCTTACCTCTTGGAGTGTAGAAAACACCATTAGAAAGCCTCAAAACACCTCCTAACCTGAAAATTTTGATTTCCCCCAAATCTCCTCTTTTGAATCTTCAGTGGAATCTCTCCTTTTAGTGCCTACGCATAACCCTCATCAAGGTGATGAACTTTAGTTCTTGACTCGCGACTTCCGATTAGTGAAAACCCGGTGTTGAATTTTCCCGAAAGCCTTGGTTTCTCTCCTTCTCTCTGTAACATTTTCTCAAACCTGAAAATGAAACTGCCAAATATCACGGTCCTTTATACTTCCAACACTTGGCTCACATCGCGCCACGTGTCTCCTCTTGTTCTGGTATATTTTTTTCCTGAAACAATTTATTCCGTCTCGGTTCAAGTTCAAATTATCTTATATGAACTTTCTTTAAATTATTACCCAATTTTCTAAATTTTCTTACAAATCTTGTTTTTTGGGTCATGTTAATCGAAAAATGTGAGAAAAATCATTGTCTCGGAATTCAATGAATACTACGATGAGATTTTGAGACAAATCCAACAGTGAGGTCAATTTCATCATTTGAGATCTATAAAATTTTCAGGTTTTCAACCTTTACTATAACGAAAAATTACCGTTTTTCCCTTTTTTTTTAAAAATTCGATTTTTCTAGGGTTTTACATTCTCCCCCACTTAAAAGAATTTCTTCCCAAAATTCATACACATATACATTCACATGCGTATCATAGGCAATTATTTATTATCAATGACTAAAACTTCCTTCTGTAAGAAAGGGATAATGGAGTGCGCATAGTGTGTCTTGGCGTTCCCGTGTTGCCTATCCGCTCCTCGATCTTGCCATAACACGCCGCTAGTTTCCGCGAGTCTTGCCTCGCGAGAAACTTGATCCAGGCTATCGATGATACATCACCAGGTCCACTCCTCGAGAAGGTCAGTCTGCATTAAAATAAGTTCACCCGATCCATATATGAGGTTGGATCCGGAGTGTACTTCACCGAGCATGGAGACATGGAATACCGCTATGAACACCGGAAGCTTAAGCGATAAAGTAGCCGATCAAAGCAATCGTACCTACCCTCTCGAGTACCTCGAAGGGCCAGATTTACCTCGACGACAGCTTTCCTTGCTTGTCAAACATGATCACTCCTCTCTTAGGCATTACGCTTGAGAATACGTAGTCACTGCATGGCATAGCTACAGAAGTGGCCGCCGTCTGTTAGCATAGCTCTTCTATCGGCTTTGAGCCATGATAAAACACTTTCGTATCAAATCCACCTTCTCGAAGGTGTCCCTTACCAAATCAGGATCCGTGGAGGGTCTCTCTCCCACCTCCGTCCAAGAAATAGGAGATCGACATAGCCTCCCATATAGTGCCTTATAAGGTGTCATCTGTATGCTCACCTGATAACTATTGTTATAGGCGATTAGTACACTTTATGCAACAATAAAATTTTCAGCAAATATGTGAGCACCAAATGTTATTCATTGGCATATGGTCATATTATAGACTCAAAGAGCTTTCCATAGAGTCAAAAAACGTGCGAATCGAAGTCGGGCCCAGAAAGATATGTGGATTTAGAGATTTGGAGGTTGGAAGGAAGTATTGATGGGTGTAAAACTCATCTATGTTTGGAGTTCATTTCACATGCTATTTTGAGTACATATCCATATTCATTTAAAACTCATAACATTTCCTCTAAGCTTGGTTTTTAAGTTTTTTGATGGAAAGCAAGTGATTTAATGAAAAATATGTACAAAATGTTTCAAAGAAGTTATAGGATGTCTCACAATGCGTCATTAAGAAGATAAATTTTTCTATATCATCTAGAGCATCAAATGGTTCATATATACCCATGGTTTCATTCTACATTCAAAGAGCTTGCCAACAACATCTCTCCTGCCTTCATCCAGAGTTAAGCGAGAAGAAGTTATGGTCGACAAATTGGGTGAATTTTATGTGTCGCACGGTAAAACTATGTCGCAACATGGTTTCTGCGCATGAGAGAAACCCATGTCGCGACATAGAAAACTATGTCGTGACATAGTTTTATGTTGCAACGAGCAAACTATGTCGCAACATAGAAAACTATGTTGCGACATAAAAAACTATGTTGTGACAAAAACGCTGGAAAAACCCAAAAAAAGGTTGAAAAATGATATTTTGGCTTATTTTCAAATCCATTTCACCTTTGGGAATGATAAATGCCTGCTCGTTTTTAGGTTTTAGAGACGAGGGGAAGAGTGGGAGAACACCTCATGGGGTTTTCCTCTCTAAAATACTCATTTTCTTAGTTTCTTTGCCCGATTTTGATTTTTAATAGATCTTAGAAGTAGTTTTAAATGATTTTATTTCTATTGAAGAGATTTCGGGTGATGTATAAAGATTTAGATTTCATTCTTGTTGAACAAAGATTAAAGCTAAAATCCTGGATTTTCTCTCGCTCGTCTCTTGATTTCTTTCTTTATTTTCTTACTTTTTTTGTTTGATTGGTGATGATTGGAATCTGTGCCAGACATTAAACATCCTGCAGGGTGGGGATTAATTGTTGAACATTCAGATTTGCAAATTCTCAGTTATTTTGTGGGTTTGAAGACTGAATTTATATAATTGGTATTGTTCATATAATTAGTTGTTCAGAATATTAGTAGCTTATACCCCAAAAAGAAATGTATCTTTGCTCTGATTTTCAAGAGGCCCTCTAAATGACACAGAGATGGAGATTCCTTAGAGCAAAAGTAGTAACTTGGGTGTATGTTAGACTAATATTATATAACTAATGAACTCTAAAAGATTACTTTGATAGATCACTAATTTACTCATGGTGTGAGGATTAATTAGATGATGTATCAGTTTAATGTTTAGAGGTCTCACCTCAAATTGATAGAATGATCTTGATCCCGTGTTAGAAATGATCAAATCAAGGAGATAGAAAATTTTATTAGATTTAAAGGACAAGATACCAATTAGATTAGAGAAGACTTGCATAATCCTATCTATGGGGGAAAGAATTCTTCAGTCCTAAGAAATGGTTGTGAACTATTGGAAAAGAAAAAACAATTAAATCTTAAAGAGGGTCAGATTTTACAAGTAATTAATAAGACTCATGTCTCTGAAAGGAACATGGATCTCTAATTAGTGAAATGTATTGTGTATAAAGAAATCCAAGCTATACTACATTGCTCTTGGACAAATCCGTTGACTCACAAATGTTGTGCTTTCAAGGGAAATGCAAATTTGTTTTGTAAATAATTATCCCCGTCCCTAGTGCCTCTCTTCCTTACCTTTTATAATTAAGTAGGTTTTTTATTTGGTAGATTTTAGGATTAGTTTTAAATCAATTTTATTTCAATTAAATTTGATTTTTATTCCACATCTATTTGGTCTCTAAATAATGAAGAGCCCTTATGTCGGGGTGACCACATTCCGATTAAGAAGAACCTCGATCCTCAGGTAGTGCGATGTCCGGGACTTTATAGTCACTTTGTGCCCAGCCTGGCCGGAGTGCAACACACGGAAAGGGGTTGAGTGTTGGTAATACTTTTCATTTCAGTTTTTGAGTATTTACCACATTCACTCCCTTAGCCATATTTTCATATATACATCATTTGGTCTCAATAAGTTTTTTTGGCATTGTTGCTAGGGACTTTAGTTTAGTCGTTAGTAACCGTCTATACAAAAAAAGGTCATCAAGTTTTGGCACCATTGTCGGGGATTAGATAATATTCCTTTGGTAATAGTGGCATAAATTTTTATATAAAATTTGGTCGACGGTGTGCGGGGCTATCGGTGCGCGAAACCCACCTTGATGCATTGCCGAGGGCTGCGTTTCAATTGACCACACGATAGCATGGCTTCAACGATAATTAGTGCTAAAGAGCTCCTTGGCGGCTCGATACGCCATTTGACGAAACCGGAAGCAAGACCCTTTTCCACTTGCCCCTGATATCCTCCCAATTGAGGCCCTGAAAACATGCCATAAACGACTAAACCAGCACACGATCAATACACCAAAATCAACCCGAGTATGAATAAAACCAAGTAGGAAAATCTCTACCTCTTTGGGCGTAGCTACCGGGATTAGGAAGCCTCAAAACACCTCCTAACCCGAAAACTTTGATTTCCCCCAAATCTCCTCTTTTGAATCTTTGGTGAAATCTATCAATTTCAATGCCTAAGTGTAGCCCTCGTCGAGGTGATAAACTTTAGTTCTTGACCCGACCATTTTCGACCAACGAAACCCCGCCGGTGTCGAAGAAAACTAGCTTCTCTCACTCTCTCTCTCTAATGTTTTCTCGACCACAATGGAGATATTTTTACGCCATATCCCTTTATACTTCCAACATGTGGCTCGCGCCACGTGTCTCCTCTTGTTCCAGTCCGTTTTTGTCCTGAAACAATTTATTTTGTTTCAATTCAAGTTTAAATTATCTTATATGAACTTTCTTTAAATTATTACCCAAATTTCAAATTTTTCTTACAAATCTTGTTTGTTGGGTTCATCAGACACCAATCACCTCAAAAAAATTGAAAAATCCAACCGTCTCGAAATTCAATGAATTTTTCCTGAGTAACTAGATTTCACAAGACAAATCGCTTGATGAGAGTCGGATTTAAGTAAATCAGTCACAGGGATTTTTTAGTTTTCGACTTGTTCTATAATGACAAATTACCATTTGCCCTTTTCATAAAGTCGATTTTTCTTGTTTACATGATATTCGATTACTCATTCTTTATGGATGCTTGCAACATAATTAAGTACTTGATGAATAGTATATTGAAGTTCGTGGATTATAGAAGATATTTAAGAATTTACCCAAAGGTAAACTAACCATTTTATAAATAATGAACATAATGGGATAAATCTTATAGTTTTGTTAAGCTATATTTGTATATCCAAATATTACAAATGTAGTTTTAACATAGACTATGCAAATTATCCATTAAAGAAATATTTATTAAAAACATCATAAAGTTATTATATATTTGCAATATCTGCAAAGGATAATTGTGGTATATATATATATATATATATATATATATATATATATATATATATATATCGTTTGAAGTATTTGTTTGAATCAAATTATGGCTTTTACTTGCAGTTTATTAAGTTTAATCATGAAAAGCATGCTATTTTATGTTACATTATTGTCCTCATATTTGCTAATTATTTAGCAATATTAAGTTTGTTATTGTTCCTTTAAGTAAAATTATGTTTGGTTGAGTCCTAACCACTATCATCCTAAAATTTGTTGATATGTAAGAATTAAGTCCTTTATAAATGGTACAACTACAAGACTAAAGATCTTGAAAAATTATGGATAGTTGAAGGATTGCACAAAGTAAGTTTTGAAAAGACTTTAAGTTATGAATGTGTTTATTGGCCAACAAAAGGAAAGAATGCAAGAGAGTCTTTTGGGCACTCCTTGAGGTAAGTTGAGCTCATTTCAAAATAATAATTTAAAAAGCATGGTTAAGTTTTGTTCTTGCTTACCCAATTATACCACTAACAATTTTATAACATGTTTTTAGGTATATAATAAAAGTAAATGTATAATTTTCGGAATAAAATAATGCTAAAAAATAAAATAAACAATATCAGGAATTTATACAAAGAGTTAAAGGTAAATTAGTAATTTACCCGATTCGGACCTAAAGGTCATATGATAAGAAGATTATATGGCCAAATATAGAAATATTGAAATTGAATTGTAATTAGAATAAAAAGGAAAGGACCAAATAGCGAAATGGAATTTGATGTCAGAATTTAGGATAAACCCAGAGCATAGCCTTAGCAAATATCTCATTTTTGGTATAGGAAGTTAGGGCATTTGGATAGAAAGAGAGAAGAGAAGAGAAGAGAAGATAAGAGAAAGAGAAGAAGAAGGAGGAAGAAAGGAAGAAGAGAAGAAGAAGAGAAGTTCAAGAAACTAGGTATGGAAACTATAGTATGAATTTGTATGGATTTGTATAGATTTGTATGGAATACTAGTATGGAAAAAGTGTATGGAATGGTATGGAATTGATTTTTAGAAGTGTTGTTAGTTGGTATAAGATGAGTTTTATGGTTTATTTTGAGTTTTGGTTGAGTTGGTTTTGGTTTGGAAGGAAATTTCCAGTGAAAATGGTCGGAGTAGCCATTTACGCGTTCGGCCAGAGCACCGCACTGCACGCTGGCGGAGGCTCCTTCGCCTAGGCAGACCCAAGCTAAGGTTTTTTGCATTTTTAAAGTCAGGCCCTAGGCATAACAATGCTCACTTTGAGCGAACCTCTTTGCCTAAGGCATGAGTATTCTTTTTAGGTGTACTGTAGTCTTTTGTTTGGGTCTCTCATACATTAATTCTAACAATCTTCCATTGGACAAATAAGGATCCTAATAAGTGAATGAAAGGGTTCGTACAAGTATAGAAATTATACATAAAATGTTTTGTACTAAACGTCCAGATGGTTAGGCGAAACATTGTTTCTTGCCCTCATTTGCTAATGTGTTTAAATGTAGTGTTATTCCTTAGTTAAGGGATGAAAAGATAAATGTGTAATGAAGGCATATAGAAAAACGTATAAATGTCTAAATAATACAAGAATAAAGATGCATGCGGAAATGATAAGAAAATATCGTATATGATTACCGAATAACAATAGTTATTCGGGGAAATGGGATATACATTGTAAATGAAATAAAAGAAACATATTATCTGCTTAGAACCTAGTAGAGGGATAGATGGGCATGCCTATTAGGGAGAAAAAACTGCAGCATTACTGATCAGTTGACCCCATTTGGGTCATTACAGCGCCTTCGGGCCCTTATAGATGGTCATTGTCTCATATAATGATAACAGCGCTTGCAGGCCCTTATAGATGGTCATTGTCTCGTACAAAGATAACAGCACCTTCAGGCCCTTATAGATGGTCATTGTCTCGTGCAATGATAATAGCACCTTCGGGTCCTTAGAGTTCATTATCTCGTACAATGATTATAGTACCTTCAGGTCCTTATAGTTCCTGTATCCACTTCTAAGGTATTTGCAGGCATGAAACATAAGATAAATGACAAGAATATGCTAATGACATGACATGATATGAGAAGCACTTGACATGTGATGACCACATACTCTGATGATAAGAAATCTGAGAAACAAAAATGTAAATGAGAAAGATGATGTGGAATGAAACATATGATAAGATGAATAAGTATGAAATATATGTAAACATAACTCTATAAATGATATATTGAAAATATAAATAAGCATGTGGCCTTATGTAAATGAATGTGTTAAAGTTATATGCAGGTTATTTAAAGTGTGATGACCCTTATTAGGAGTCATCAACATGTATTATTTCCACTAGTATAAGTTTAGCACGGGTGTTTCATCGGAGTGTGAGTCTTACAGCGAAATAGGAACTAGAAGCACAGACCCGATCCACATCAGCGACCAAGACGACACACTACTAAGTGCCCATTGAAGACCTTTTGGTCTACTTTTGTATATGTTTTGCTATTGTAAGCAATGTAAAAATTTGTATATGTTGAACACTCCCATTTATAGAGTTTTTAATATATTTTGTAATCCGCTGCTACAGAATATATTTAAAGTTAAATGTTTAACAGTATATGAATGAACAAGTTAATGATATGGTAAAAAGTAAAAGATAGTTACAAGTAAAGTGGTATCAGAGCACACCCCATGTTGGGGGCGTCACAAGTTAGATGGTAATAGAGGTGTGACACGTTAGTGGTATTAGAGCACCCCAACAAGGAGGGGGAGGAGGGTGGGGGAGCTATGGTTCTCTTGTATGATCTTAGTCATATTTACTAGGTTTTCTTTTCAAATGACTTATTTTAAAAGAATGACTTTGTTTCTAATATGATTTGAAGTATTTACGTTTGAAACACCTGTATGATAAAATGCTTGATTTAAAGTTGAAAATTGATATGATTTATGTTTTACTCATGTATGACTAAAAATTGTACTTTATAGATTACATTGTTACAGTTCATATATAGTGATGTTTATAAGCAAGAATAAAGTCAATCAATTGTGTTTTAAGGTGGTATATAATTGTCACTAAACTCTTTGTAAACTTGATACTTATGTTATATCAAGTATAATTGTAATGTATTTTAACGTTACTTAGTTTTGTGCATGCAAGTATCCCTTACTAGAGGATATAGATTTATAACCAAAACTACAACATTGCTTGGGTGTTAGTTAAACTAATAATAATAATGGTCCATCGAAATATTTATGTTGTGGGGAGTAGTAAGTGACCATAAAATATGGTTAATAAAGAAATTATGATAAAGTTATTTTATCCCCTTATAACATAAGAGGTTGATTTCTGGTGATGAAGGTTAAAATTAGAAAGTAACAACTAAATAATGAATCATTCTTAAATGAAGTGGATGTTATAACCACACATAAAGATCTTATGTTAGTGTTTAGTATGATATGTTCAACTTCTAGTTTATTCAATATTTCAAGTTTGTTTCTTAATTGATGTAAAATATGAGCCCAGTGGGAGAATATTATATTTTTTTTGTTAAGTGACTCATGTTTTTATGATTGAGTAATGTTATATGATTAAGTTTAGAGACAAACTTTTATAACTACCAAACAAAATTACTACTGAAAGTCAATTGAAATTGACGCACATATTGTAATGTTCTTTCATGATATCTTAAGTTATGTTATATCATAATAGTTTTTGGACTTAAGAAAATCACTACTATTAGTGGATATATCCAAAGATTAGTGGGAGACAAAATTCTTTATTATGCCTTGATAAATATTATTTATGAACTTACATTTATTACACTAAGTAATGAAACAAGATCTCAAAATTATATGATAAAGTATATAAAAGAGACAATACTATATAATAGGATGTCCTACACACAAAGTAGCTCTGAAGATCGTCAAATTGTCTCATAAAGTATATATTTAAAGAATTTTGAGATATCAAATTGATTGAGACAATACTATGTGATGAGAAATCCTATATGAAATTCATGTATGTTAGATTGCTCATAAAGTTTTGGGATATCAAATGGATTGAAATTATCATGATAGAGGAACCTTAATGATTCATGCTTTCTATTTGCTCTCAAGTTCAATTATCTTGAGTAATAGTTGAAAATTCACCTTTGTCATTTATTCCTATTAATTGATGATAATATAAAAGAATGATGTTAAGGTATGATAATCAACTATCAAAATATGTATTGTGACATAATGTGTCCTGGAATTATGGATATAGTTTGTGGAATATTATTTTAGGACTTGGATTTGTCGACCTTATGACCAAGTTGCTAAAAAGAATAGATTACATTATTACTTCTCTTCCAATAACAAATATCCTATGATTATCGAAGACATAAGGTTACTGCTTTGTTGTTGTATATGAGATAATTCAGAAACAAGAGTGTTGAATTTATTCATTACATGTACAACTTATACTTGGAGACTTAATAATGAAAAGAGTATCACTGAGACGTTGAATGCCAGGTGAAAGCTAGGAGTCTTAGGCACATTATGGTATTAGTCTCATGATGATTGTTTATTTGACACTCTGAGCTCATTTACTTATTATTTATGATATAAATTTTATAAATCATGTTTCGTATGATGAGTGTATATACATGAATGCATTATGTAAATTAAACAGGACTTTGTCTATGACAAAGACATTTTTGTTGGACCATTATCGAATGCCTTATTATAGGTCATAAGAGTGTAGAACTAGTATTGTGATACATGGAAGGGACTATGTCAATAAAGTAACATCTGACAAAAGCTATGATCTTATTATTTCTTTTGTAATAATGACTTTACAATGTGACCAATATAAGGGATTAATTTATCTTATACATGCGCGTTATGTCACATTGGCCAGGAGGCGTGGGGAGACAATGTTAGACTTTCCTTTTGTAGAGTGTGCTTTCCTTTTGAGCCCAAACATGGGCTAACAATATGGAAAGACAAGTGGCCCCTAATGTAGTTTGCAGTAGTTTAATAAAATAAAAGAAAGTATCTTTGGTCGATATTTTAATGAATTCTAAATTAACTCTTTGATGGAGATTGTATTTATAGAGAAGCCTAATAGAAATGAGGTCCTCTCAACCCATAATTAGAGTTTTCTCTCCATGAAGACTTGTCAAACATTAAAAATTCGAAGGAGAAACCAAATCCTCGATGATTATTCACTTCAGGAACTACGTTTGTCTGGATAAGGTAAGACTTTTGTTTTATTATGTGATTGTGAAAATCCATGTTGTTAAAGATCTTGATTATCATGTTTTATGGGTATTTGATAACAAGGTTAAAGCTTACATACATTGCAAGTTTGAATCAATAAACTTATTTTTTCCTTCAAAAAAAATCTTTGATAAAACTATTTCATCTTTATGACTTAAAATATAAAAAAATTAATGATATGTAAAAATGATTTATTTATTTTTGAGCCCACGACTTTAAATGATTTTACTTTCTCTTTTCTCTTTTGCTTCTACTTTTCTTTTCAGTCTCCATTTTTACCTTTTGTTCTTAGTCATGTTTGATTATTGGAAAGTATTAGGAAGAGGAAATTTTGTTGAAGAAAAATGTTTTTTAATATTTTGTTTTATTATGAAAAAACACCTTTGTCAGGACCTTGATCGTGCCAAGGGCCTCTAAGCATCGACAAGCATAGCACGTCCAGTTGTTAGGACCTTACAGTCATTGGAACTGCGAAGGCATCAAACAGCATAGCGTGAACGCAACGAGGTGATTCGGCAATAGTGTTCTGGCCACACTCCAGATAATTAAGTCAACACAAGATGAGAAGAGAAGAAATCAGGGTTAGTTCACACCGGTTGGGTGCCTTACCTTCACCTCGTGGGATCTTCCCAATTATAGGGCGCGATTCACCAGTCCCTTAATTTTAGGGATAAATCATTTTTCACTGTCGGGGGATTAATCTTCAAAAAATAAGGGATTTGGAAGCGGGAAATCACGTGATAAATATCTTTTAACGTATTTTCCACCTTTATATGCTTATCCATAACCAACTTCTCATATGCAATAGGATGGCCGCCTAGGGACTTGAAATCCTAGATGGACTGCCCTAAAGAAAGTCTTTGAGAAGACACCACAGATTGGGAGGACCGGGTGATGGAGTGCAGATTCTGATGCAATTCTGAACTAGGAATTTTGCTAGGCGTCTCGGATAAGCGACCACGGACCACAGATTGAGTTCGTCGTGAAATCTAGCTACGGTCGAATTATGTAGAATTCCCAGGGTGATGCGTAATTTCCGCGTATTTGAGGCGAATGGACGGAATGATATGGCGGCACTTGGCGCTGAAGACACATTCCATGTAGCTGCCGACAGTGGACACTTGGCGTGGAGGCAAGTGTCATGTTTCCTATCTTGCATGATTATAGTGGTGGGTGAATTGGCGCAGAAAGACAAATGGCATAGGAAATTGCCATTTGTCAGTGATTGAGAAGAAAGTGTCTACCCACCATAGATCAAACCAATTCGGTGGAGGAAGAAGACAGAGAGAAAAGATAGAAAGAAAGAAAAAGAAAAAGGTAGGAAAGGAGGGTCCACGACATCTGCTGGTGCCAGTATTCAAGCAACGGAGGTTGGGCGACGGGTGGGAGACGAAGCTAGACTATCCTCTGGAGGTGAGGTTCTCTGCTCACTTTGGTTGAGTTACTTGTCTAAGGGACCGTCGTTTGTGTCGCGAAAGATTGTAATACCCGCAGGGTAAATTTAATTAAAACGATTGTGATGTCAGAAGCTGTTAGTGAATCAGGAGCAGTTCACAGGTGCGCTACAATTCTTAGAAGCTGATTCTAAGCGGGTTAATACTTATTGGAAAATCACGGGCTTGAGTATAAGCGTTTTGTGGTGTGTCGAGTTGGACATAGCCCGACATCTTTGAGCGTGTATGCGATGCAGGTCTTAACATGAAGATCCGGTTTTGTTGTTATTGTTTCTTGATTGAGAATGACATTGCATTATGCGAAAATCATGTGGATATATGTTGCAGAATGATGTATTTATGGGTTGTATCATGGATGCCGGTATGTAAGTAGATATGATTGTCCATGAATCCTCGTATTATTGCATGTAGCTCTCATCATGTATAACATGAAAGAACAATACAATGGCATTCTGCATTATATGCGGACATCGCGTGGCAATTAAGTGCATGGCATGGACCCCAGACAAAGCGGGTTTTATCGGGGTTTGTCATCCGCCCCAGCCCAGCACAGGCGTGATCGATCTTGTGACAGCAATGTTTAACTAGGACTCTTTAACACATTTTGCCTTTTCACAAATAAAAAAACAATTATTTGCATTATAAGTACCCTTAGTAATTAATTCGTATTCTATACACTAAGTCCCGTTACTACTCCCGTACTCCTGGCTTATACCTATTCCCGAATACGGGGTGCGGAAGGCTGCCACGGTGAGCACCTATCTCTCTCGCCTGGCGCTGCTTTCTGCGTGTGGGATATCATGTCCTCTATCCTTGTCTTGCTAGTACCTACGGTTAAAAAACTCGTGCTAAGCTTTGCGTGGGAAACATATCTGAGGGACGACCAGTAACTATGATCGTCTCAGCGAATACCTTATGCTTATCATTTCACTTTATAACATACACTTTATCATGTGACGTTTGACATATAACCTTTCATATCATTTATTTCATACTTCTAGTATTTATCATTTGATCTATTATTATCTTTCCTAATGGTTCATATTTACATATCTATTCTATGCATGTCATATTCGTATATATCATTAAATGGTTATATACTATACCATTGTTATGTGTTATTTTCATATACTTGTTATCATGTAATAATAAATGTATTAATTTTCATACTTGTGTTCATGTACTAATTTCATAAATTTGTATTCATGTCTTTGTTCATGTACTATTTTCATATACGGTTTTCCTGTTATACTTTTCATATTACTTTCTCTTTCATGTCTTTGTGCCCATTTCATGTTTTTTATATTTATCACTTTGTACTTTCCATATACTTCATATTCATGTTGTCACACCGCTTTTCTTGGTGAGGTGTTGTGACTATATTGCAGAAGCATAGCAGTGCCGTGGCCCAGAGAATCCTGTGAAGCGAAAGGCGTGTTGCTTCTTTGGCTTAGTATAAAAATTTTTCTTTTCTAAACTTATGATTTTTATAAAATTTCGAAATACTTGACTACATACGAGACATATCCCGAAACCTGTATACTCCCGAGTTTACACTTTAAAATATGACGGCCAACACACTCTTTCAAAAGAGCCTCGAAGCTTATCACATTTCCATGATAAAATTATGTACATACATATGCTCAGCTGGGCCCGATTTCAAGTATTTCCTTCGCAGAAGTTATTTAATACAACAACGATACAAAAGTCGGAGAATCTAATATGCTCAATGTCGGCGTGCGTAGCTGGAAATTAGTTTTTAAAACAACAAAATAATGAGCTAAACGAGCTCAATGAGTGTATGCTTTATAAAATGTTTGTTTTTTCTGAAAATATCTCAAAACTTTAAAACTATCTTTTTCAAGACATTTTCCAGAAACCTTGCTTGCTTTGCTTTAAAAGTTTCTAAAACTTTTCATACTTGCTTGCTTGCTTTGCTTTGCTTTTCTTTAAAAGTTTCTAAAAACTTTTCATACTATGATGTTGCATGCTTTAAAAGTTTATACAACTTTTCATAAACCTCTTGCTTTAAAAGTTTATAAAACTTTTCTTAATATACAAGGCACTGGGCTGTTGCTTGCTTTAAAAGTTTATCTGACTTTTAAGCTAAGCATAACTGCTTTAAAGTTTATAAAACTTTTCTTAAACACGGGAGCACAAGGAGCGACATGTTTGCTTTAAAAACTTTATAAAACTTTTCACTTAAACACGGGAACCTTGTAGCTTACTTTAAAAGAACACGGGGCACGGGCTCAGCCTTGCATTAATTAGTTGATTTCAAGCGTGTGACACATGCTTTATGGAATCATCGACCCTTTGCGGAGCCTTTTCTGCTTTGCGTACCACTAGTGAACCACGGGAGCTTGGGCTTTAAGTCTTGGTCAGGTGGACTGGGTCAGCATCACCTAGGTGGAAGAGCCTTGGATCGATTCCACTTTTAAAGATAAATATGGTGGCCTTGTCTCACCATAATCTGAGTTAGCGGCGCTAACCACATATATACTCGATATGTGCCGTGGTCTCGCTTTAAATGCCATGATCATGAACTAGTTTCATGAGCCGGACAAATCTAAAATGCATGAAGTGATGTCCTAACACCATGTACGTACGAAATACCTCGTAGGGCGTACTTGCTTCGCTAAGAGGGTTTTTCGTTAGGCACATTTTATATAAATATCTCTTCTTTTTTTTTGTGCACTCTTTGAAATATGGTTTTCTTCAAAAACCATTTGCTTCTTAGCTTTATTTCAAAGTATGGTTGAATACATCAAAACCATTACTTGCTTGCTTTTCACATATGGTTTAAATCAAAACCATTGTTTGCTTGCTAAACCCATTGCTTGCTTTAAGTAGGTTTATGATTCAAAACCATTAAATACCCGACATTAAACGGTTTATAATAGTACAGTAATGTTGAAAAATAGGTTTTAGAACACTCACCTTTTTTTTTGTTGCAACACTTGGTAGCGAGCTGTTGCTTTCCCGAAATGCTTTCTTTTAAGCACACACACTCAAGCGAATCCGGCGAAACGTGTCGCTGCTGTATAGCATAAAGCACGTACTTCTACATAAGTCCTTTAGGGTCACACAACATTCATATAAAGCCAAATTAACAATTTACCCTTGAACCTTCAAAAAGCCCTAACAAAACCACTCATTTTGGCAAAACTTTTTCCAACAATACTCTCTGTGGACTTTATTACCCAAAATTATTCTGCAGTCTTCAAAAGTATGACTCTCCATATCAGTCCTTTATATATCCAATGACATCTCTGTGTTTTCAATTTAAAATTTCTTCTCTAAGGCCCTCAACCACACCTTACAACTTACAACATTTTTTATACCAAATTAGTTGCTCATTGAATCACCCTATTGTTATCCTTGATTTCACAAGTTGTAACCATAAATTAAAATGTTTTCTTCACTCATTTGAAGCCATGGTTCTAATGTTTCTTCTCCAATTGGAATACCCAATTTGGATCACCAAAACTCAAGTTATTGTATTTTACATCTAGATTACTCAATTTGGCGAAACGGGAAGATCTGCACATAGCTCCACATTGACAGAGATTTCTGGGCACTTTGGGGTTACAATTTGCATGCCTTCCTTCAACTAACATTCCCTAGAGTATATTTTTTAAGAATTTTGAATCACTCAATTTGGATAGTGAAACTCCACTTATGGCTAAAACACTACAACAATACCCAAAGCGAGCATAACCGAGTGAGCTACACGAGCTCACCTTTCGATCTGTATTTAGGAGCCTTAGAGCCTAATTTTCTCTTTTCCAACACCTTACATTTAGCCCTATCTCTTATAGTTCTTTACCAATTGGAAATTCGAATTGTTTGGATGATTATGACTTGTCTATAGTAGTGGCGCCTGGGAGTTTTACGAATTTTGACAACATTTTCCTTTAAAAAACCCAACATTCTCACTTTTACAACAATTGCCAAAATCAAGCATGGAATTTGCACAAAAAAAAACTCCACCACTTGTATTGGTGGTTTAGAACCTCTTATAGCAAACCCTAGGTAAAAATCAAGAATTCATACCCAAGGTCCACCCAATCATCTGAAACCATAGAAATAGGAAGAATTCCTTGTTTATCTCATACTAATTAAGGTTTACCCCACAATGAATTCAACAAATCTAGGGTTAGGGTGATCTCGAAGCACAAACCTAGAAAAAAGGAGGAACTAATCATCCAGAAAATCCATACCAAAAACCCTAGACATCCAAAATACACATGATTGCATACAAAAATTCAAAGATTCATACCTTTTTGCTCTTTCTCACTAACCTTGTACTCTGCTTGCTCACTTCTTCTCTTAACTACTCTTCATCTCCCCTCTCTTTCACGGTTGGCTCTAATGAAAATGAGACAAAATGAACTAATTTTTGTCTCATCTCTCTTTTCTATCATCATCTTTGCCTTAATTACAAATAATCGGTCCTCAATCACTTTAATATTGAAATCTAACTTATGTTATTCCCTACTTTAGCCCGTCATCTTCTCATCTTATGTCATACATGTCCCATTTTGACAGTACAACTTTACCCTTGTTTTAGTAAAAAAATTCAGACTTAATCAGTTTATGATTTCTAATTTCATCCTTAATAACAACTCTGAGAAATACTACAATGACACTTGGTACGCGTATGCGTACACTACGGTTACCGCGTCTTGTGCACCCTCTCGGAGACGGGCGTTCACATGTGGCTGTTTCATACTATGTACTTTTCATATCTTATCATATTTCATATCTTGTCATCTTGTACTTTCATATCTTGTATTATCATATTAACTTTTCAGATCATTTTTGTGTATACATTTTCATATATCATGTCGGATCGTATAATCTCATATTCCAGAACTTATCATCACATAACAGTGCTATGCTTCTTAGATCATATCATATCTTTTCACATGTCATATTCAAATCATTTGTTTTATGTTTAAATCTACTAGCGTAGAAGTGGATAAAGGCTTATAAGTGTAAGACAGAAATTCCAATTTTACGGACAAGGGCAAAATCGTAATTCGGTTACAAAATTGTAATTTCGGTTAAAAATCGAAATTTATTCTCACCGGATCTCGGCGGATGATGAAGCGGATTTCAGGTTACGGAATAGTCTCTCCACGAAATGCTTCTTACGTCGAATTTCGAGACAGTTGGGATTGGCACGTTTTTCGAGGCATCGCGTTTCGGGTGCCATAAAATGATTTTTCGATAACACTGAGTCGCAGTATAGCAGCATCTTCATGTGCCATAATTGGCGTAGTATGAAAGGATGAAATGGGCCGGTAGGAATAGTAAATTGTCAGCGGGAAAAGAAGGACATAATGGTCATTTAAAGTTGATTTAATGATAATGAGACAAAACACTCAATAGTGTTTATCTCTTACAAATGGAGAAAGGAAATGACGTGAAAAAAAGGGGAAGATGCGAAGGCAGAAAATTGTGATTTTAAGATTGAAGAGTCTAACTTCTCTACACATTCTGACGTCCAGGCGCGGAATTCTTCGGAATGAAGGAAAGGCATTTGTTCTCTGTGAAGAGAGGAGCCTAAGGCATGGGCTCACAGGTTTTAGGGAGTTCGTCGAACTCAGAGAGGTAGGGAGTTTCTCCCTACTTGGGTTTTAATCTTTGTTTAAGTGCTTCATTGATGTTTGAGGTTGGACATGAGGTCGTGAGGGCGGTTCCAGTAGGTTCCGAATCTTGGAGCAGGGTGTTAGTTTTTAAACCCATGTGGACGGTCAGTATTATTTGTCCGCAGCTGTTCAGGAGTGCCATGGTGCAAATTTGTGCTATGAATGATGCATTGATGTGTATGAGGCCGAAAATGGCCGTGAAATACGGGTTCACTAAGTGAACCTATGATTGGTGATTTGCTGGAAATAGTAACCGAAGGTTTCACTATTCCAGAGAATAGTGTTCACAAAATAATTTTTGTGAAATAATGTGTTTGGTTGAGTAATTCAAGTCGAGTTGCTCGTGTTTGATCATTAGCCCACGTGAGCTAATTTTGATGAAATTGATGGTAAATTATAGCGAGCATGTTTGTGTGATTTAAATTGTGTGAAAATATACGCCGATTATATATATTTGCATGTGTTATAAATTGTAATGGAATTGGCATCATGCATTCTATATCTTATTAGGGCATCTAGGGCGGAGTGAAGTCGTAGTCAGTATTGAAGAGAATGGTTCGGAGGGTTGTAAAAATAATGAATATCGGAGGTGATGCATATAAAATATCAATCGCGTCGAATTCGGCGATTGATATACATCGGAGGAGTAGTCATTACATAATATCGATCGTCGGAGATGGCCCAGTTGATATACATCGGAGGAGGTTGTCCGCGAACAAAGTAAAACTAAGGGTTCTTATAAATTGGCTTAAGAGCAAGAGTGTGAGGGAATTGAGTGAGACTCGGGGAGTGCGAGATGATGAGTTAGACATTAGTAGGATCACGCATTTACTTGAATGTATGTTTTCGTGGAGCGTGCGTATGCGACTTGGGTGGAGAGTAGCCGGCAGGATTCCCCTTCTTGAGTGGCTCGCACGTCGAGAGATATTATTTTACGGTATAGGGAGGCGTGCGAGGAGGCGGCTCATCCCCAGAGATTGAGTTTTAGAAGCGGGAATGTGGCTTTGATGGTTTACATGTAGAATTCTAGTATTTTAATATGTCGTATAGAGTAACTTTGAACTCTTGAAACCATTGGATATAGTTGGTTTATATTGATGATGAGTATTGTGGTATGGGCTGAGGCGTTTTACTCGAGATATAGATATCATGTGATTGATGTTGATTGGGGCGGGTTATAGCTACCGGGTGTTGTATTTGGGTAGAGCTGTCTGAAGGAGGCTGGAATTTTTCGTGAGAGATATTAAGGTCACCAAACATTCACCAGTGTTTCGCGGGTTGACGGAGTAGTCGACGGACCCCGAGGATTTGGGGCATCCTGATAAGGGCCGAAGGCGCACTCAGCGTACGAAATAATAGTGGTCTATATAAGGGCCGGCGTTGTTGTTATCATTGTACGGGAGACTGATGACCATCTATAAGGAGCTCGAGAAGGGTTGTAATGACCCGACGGGGTCGGTGATCGGTATGTTGCGACTTGTTTTTTTCCCTAATAGGCATGCCCGTCTATCCCTACACGGGTTCTAAGCGAGACAATCCATTTTATTACATTTTAAATGCATATCTCATCTACATGAATAACTATTGTTATCATGTATGCTGATAAGATATACACTATTATTTATTTCGTCTGTAATACCTTCACATATTTCTTAGCTTCGTATTGTTGTTCTCATATTTCTTTAAAATAAGTATATTCATATATTTTTCTATCATTTAGTCTTGTCTTCGTATCATATATGTAATCCTATCATATATCATGAATGCATCTATGCACTCTTGTATTCATATATTCATATATATCTTTATCTGTTCATATCCCTTTATATCATTTATGCATCATATCCTTTATGTGTTTCTATCATGATTTAGCTATTCATGTACTTTCTATATTTCTATCATGTATGCTTTACTGGGTCGTGTGTTCTATCGTATTCAATCTGATAGTTTATGTATGACAATCATATATTCATATCATATACTCTTATATTCATGTATGTCATTTACTTGTAACATCTTATATCTTGTTAACTTATATCTTCATGTGCTTTATCGAGACTATCATATCTTATGACCTATACCTATACATTCCTATACTTGTACGTTTTTCTTGTTCTTTATCAGACTGTCCTATCTCCCATAGGAGTACAAAACAGAGACTCTTCCTTTAATACTTGTAGGTACTTTTCTAATCTATACTCCTTACATATCAAATCTACATATATTGTTATTTCTTGTTCATATCTACATCCTTTCTTACCATGTATTTCAGTGCTTTAACAATGATTAGTACACTTGGTACAACAAAATTCAATTTTTAGATAATATGTGGGCACCAAATGCCATTAAATAGCATATGGTTAGATTCTAGACTTCGATGAGCTTTCATAGAATCGAGAATACCCATAGCGGAGTCTACTTGAAGGTTATGCAAGTTACCAAGCCGTGAAAGAAAATCGGCAACTTGCAAGCACTGCGGTAAGCGATACTTGTCTTTTTGTCATTTCAGATTGTACTATAAGCTCGATATTATATCAATCTATATGGATAGATTCTGAATTTCGAAGAACCATAGAGTCGATAATACCCGTAGCGAAGTCTAACGGAAGGAGTTATGCAAGTTACAGGCGTGAAGAAAATCCAGCAACTTCACTGGCGCACCACTGGCGACAGCGTGCGTATTTTGTCATTTCAGGTGTACTATAAACTCAATATTATATCCAATCTATATATGGATAGATTCTAAACTCAAAGTTCTTTCCATAGAGTCGAGAATACCAATAGTCCCCCAACGAAGGAGTTATGCAAGTTACCAAGCTAGTGAAGAAAATCAGCAACTTCTGCGGCCACCCTGCCCGAAGCGGCGACCACTTGTCTTTGTCATTTTTCTGGTGTACTATAAGCTCAATATTATATCAATCTATGGATAGATTCTAGACTCAAATTTCTTTCCATAGAGTCGATAATACCCATACTTAATTCCTAACGAAGGAGTTAATACAGGATTCGCAACCGTGAAGAAAGTAACTGGCTTTTTGGCATGTGATAACCCATCTTTTGTCATTTTCGGGTGTACTATAAGCTCAATATTATATCAATGTCTATATATATGGATGATTCTGAGACTCAAAAGGTCTTTCCATAGAGTCCGATAATACCCATAAGCAGTCTAACGAAGGAATTCATGCGGATTGCAAGCGTGAAGAAAATCAGCGACTTCGCGTGCGACCAACAATCTTTGTCATTTTTCGGGTATACTATATGCTCAATATTATATCAATATATATATGGATAGATTCTAGACTCAAATGGATTTTCATATAGTCCAAGAATACGCATAACGAAGTCCTAACGAAGGAGTTATGCAAGTTGCAAGCCGTGAAGAAAATCGTGACTTCGTGCGACGCGGCCGCATCTTACTGTCATTTCGAGTTGTACAATAAGCTCAATATTATATAGATTCTAGACTCAAAGGGCTTTCCATAGAGTCCGAGGCCACCTGGTCTCTTGAAGGGTTATACGGGTTGCAAGCGTGAAGAGTCGGCCAACTTGTAGCCTCTTTGCTGGCAATGGCTTGACCACCCTCTTTTGTCGTTTCGATTAGCTGTGAAGCTCAATATTATATCCAATCTATATATGGATAGATTCTAGACTCAAAGGTATTTCCACCAGAGTCCAAGAATACCCATAACGAGTCCCCCAACAAGGAGTTATGCAAGTTGCAAGCCGTGAAAATCAGCAACTACGGCGCGCATCGATAGCGGCAGCCACTAGTTTTGTCATTTCGGACTTATAAGCTCAATATTTGTATCAATCTGTACGTTGATTTGGGCTCCCAAGTCTCCATAGAGTCGAGAACACTCAAATCGGACTTGACGAAAATTGTAGTCGTCAGAAGTTGTAGACAAGCGAAAAATCCTTGGGTGAACCGGTACACGCCTAGGTACCAAAACATTCCCACTTTTACGTTTTCATTAAAATCCCCAAAGCTCACTCCAAAATTCTCTAAACACTTCTTATGAACTATAATCAACTCAAAGGGACTTCCTTGATACGTATCCTTAAAGCAAATCTCTGGATTTGGCTTAGAACACTCAATTCTAGGGTGAGGATTGGTTCCCCTCAAAAACCCTAGAAAAAGACATTATACCTATCTTTTACATATCTTCTATAATTAGGGTTTCATTATTAAATTCATCAAAGAAGGGGGTTAGGGTTAGAGTTTCTACAGATCCATACAACGAGCATGTATCCATACATTTTTAGACAAATTTCATACTTGAATCCTTAGACAAATTTCATACTTGAATCATAACCCAAACATATCCATATTTAAATAATTCTTGAATCCATACAACCATTACAAACTCTTAGTTTCCATACCCAAAACCATACTAATTCCATACAAAAACTAGACTTCCATACCAAAAATCATAGAAATCCTTACATCCCAATGTTAGATTCCATACCAAAGTCCACCATTCAAAAACAAAAACATAAATTCAGGATTCCATGATTATATTAATGATAGGGTTAAGATATATTTCTAACTAAACCCTAGATTTGAAAACCATAAAAATCCTAGAAATCCTTGCCAGTTCCATACCCAAAACCATATTAATTCCATACAAAACTAGATTTCCATGCAAAAATCATGAGAAATCCTTACATCCAAAGGTAATTCCATACTCAATGTATATTCCATACCAAAGTCCACCATTCAAAAACAAAAACATAGAATTAAGGGGGATTCCATGCTTATATTAATGATAGGGTTAAGATATATTCCTAACTAAACCCTAGATTTGAAAACCATAGAAATCCCTAGAAATCCTTACTTAGTTCCATACCCAAAACCATACTAATTCCATACAAAACTAGATTTCCATACCAAAAATCATAAAAATCCTTACCTTTCTTAGCTCATCACGCCTTTAGCCACTCTTACTTCTTGCTTCTTTTCATCTTCATGTTTGCTCAAAATGAGATATATTTGCTCCTAGCCCTCCTGTATAGTTAATTTCTCCTTTATTTGCACTTTGGCCTCCATCGCTCAATTATTTCTTTTCCCAATATATATTAATTCCACTTTGGCCTCTAATCTTCTTAAGTATGACCCTTGGGTCCTAAGTGAGTGAATGACCAATTTACCCGCTTGTCTTCGTATAAATTCCGGGTTTCCTAAATTTTCTTTTTTAGCATTATTTTATATCGGAAAAATATACTTTTAGTATACCCAAAACATGTTATAAAGCTTGTCATGGTATAATTTGGGGTGTTCACATGTCCAATGAGTTTTTTATCAGAGGAAACTGTCAGCGGTTTATATTGGAGGCTTGTCCAATGGGTTTTTCTATCGGAGGTTCATCCAATGGGTTTCAAACAGCAAAAAACTTTTGTTTTGAAAATAGTTTTCATATATGAAAAATGGTGTGAGGGAGTCGGTGAGGACTTGAGACATGAGGCATGGCATGTAGACACTCATGTAGAAATGAGCTTGTTTTTACTTGAATGGGTGTGAATGTGTGAATCATGGCATTGCATATGTACTTAGGTGGGGAGTAACCTTTGTAAGAGAATTCCTTTACTGGGCATTGCTTACCCCATCGTAGGAAAATTATTTCAGGTGTTGAAGGCCCACCAGGAGATGGACACATCTGAGATCTTAGTGGAAAAGAAGGCCAGATTGTGGCTTTATTGTTTGCTGTTCAAATACTGAAGCAGTTAATGGTTTGTTTTTGTAAAAAAGAAAGAGGTGCGATGAAGCTTCGTTTGTTTTGTTCTTGATGACAAGTTTTTTGAGTTTTTATGTTTTATTGTACAAGGCTACTATATTGAGTTTATTGTGTTTTGGAGAAGAGTTGGAGGTCCAGGAAAAGCCAAAAAGGCTACTTCCTGGTTGGGCATGTTTTAGGTTGCGACAAGGGTTTCCTGGTCACAATTGGTTTAAAGTCTGTGTCGACAGAGGTTTCCTGTGTGACGTGGTTTCTCGAGCGATGGAGTTGCTTGGTCGCAACATAGGCGTAATTCCCACTACATGCCACTGACATTGCTTTGTTTCTACATCGTGGCTGATATCGGCCGAGAGAGGTTTTCCTTATCATAACCGGGCGGTACGGCCAGAAGTGAGTGTTTACGGTAGGATTGGCCTTGGGCAAGGATTTTATGTCGCGACAGTGTGTAGTCAAGACCAAGAGTTTTTATGTCACAAAAAAATATTTTTATGTCACGACAGAGTTGACCAAGGTGAAGAGAATTTATGTCGCGACAGAGTTTGGTCTAAACAGAGGATTTTAGGTCTCGACAGAATATTTTCTTGTCACGACCGAGTTTGGGCCAAAGGCTAAGAGAGTTTACTTCACCACAGAGAATTTGATGTCGCAACAGAGTTGCTTGAAATTTGTGTCGCAACAAAGTATATCTTATGTCGTGACAAAGTATATCTTCACGTCATGACAAAGAGTTTCCAGACATGGGTCTTCCGTATCGCGACATAATGTCTATATGTAGCAGTGAAACCGCCGGCTATGTCCTGACAAGCGAGTGCGCGCACGATAAGAGGCGGCTTTGTCACCCGCGGCAGATGCAGGCGTGCATAGAAGTGCATGCATGACAGAGACACGCACACGATAGAGGTATTCTGTCACGACAAAGAAATCTCTATCATGACAGACTTTGTACAGTGGAAAAAAAAAAAAGGACCCCCTGGGATTAGGGCGTCACACTAGCTTTCTCAAACGGGCTTTAAGACTCTCCCATCTGGATAATGCCGATATGGTTTTTTAATAGGTAGTGAACTGACCAATTTCACAATGAGGGCTAACAGAAGCCCTAGGCCCAACGAGTGATGAATTAAGATCATGGTACTCACAATGCCCTTTTCATTTGGAATTTTGTGCTTTTTCAGTCGAGGGAAAATACTGTGCTTTTAAACCTTGGGTGTAGAAAGTTGAAAGGGTTGGGAGAATTGATGCATACATTGAATGCGCCGGAAGGTGAAGCACATTTGGATACAAAGCGTGTGGGAAGCGCACGTTTCATAACATTTCTACGAGCATGCTACTTCGACGACACATTTAATGCACCCATTGATGTTGTGCCCCTATGTATAGGGGTTGGGCTCTTAGTGTTGTTTCTTTGACGATTTCATAGAGCTATTTTCCTATTGCAATTTTCTTTCTCCTATGCTCCTGCAAAATTTTCTTTCAAAGGAATCATCAAAGATCCTTTGACAACTTTCAACTTTCCAATGAGTTTTTGCAACTCAAATCTCGTTTGTATTGCCTTCCTTGTGTTGTTTTTTGTGGCTCTGTTTGTTGAGTATTTTTGGGTTATAAAGTTTTTACTTCTTTCTAAGGGTGCAATCATCATTCGTCGGTGAGGTTATGGTGATGATGCTGCAGGCGGTATGTGGGATGTTCCCAGGGTTGCGGACATCCATTAGGGTCTGCGAAGGTTCCTAGTTTAGGGTTCTTAGGTCTTGTCACTAATGAGTTGTCAAACCTCCAGAGGGGGATTTCTTTTGTCTTTCGAGGGTTTTTTCGCCTTCGTTGTTTAATGGGCCTTAAGTTGATCCCTTTTTTATGTTTGTTTGCTTGTAGAATGGCGAGAGGTCATTAAGAGACTTCTACAAGCTAAGTTGGGCGTAAAATGGGGACTTCTCGGGAAACACGCCCTGTAAGCAACCTATTCGCTGCTATGTTTGTAGAGGAATTGAGATCGTTCGAGTTGGGTTCCCTCACAGGCATCGGATTGGGGTGGCGAACTGACCGGTTGCCCTGGCTATAGAAGGCAAATAATGTCGTTTATTTCACGAGACCCAGTTTCGCTGTGGACCAGCTTCCTTATCCTATCTTTGGTGAAGCGGTTTTTGCACTTCACTAGGGCACCTCCTATACTTACACATCCGAATGTCTTTCGAATTCTGATGGGTTTCAGTGTGTTAAACCTTCTCTACCAGTTGGATATTTCACTAGTAGAGATTTTTTTTATTTATACTTTGAAGCTTGGGATTAAGGGCCGCTTATCTATGTCAACCCATAGCCCCCGACTGCAATTCGTAATTGGGCACTTGGACTCTTCTAAGACTGAAGCGAAATGGGTTGTTTTAGTTGAAGGTCCCTGTGATATGAGACGTCGGATTCTCCTAGGCTTCCATTTGATCTGAATCAGTCTCTCATGCTCCCAGTGCCACACCCCCAACCCCCGCCTAGGCGGATGAAAGGGGCGTGAAACTATACTAGGACTCTTTACTTGCTTTTTCAGACATTGGTAGGCCCAAGTCTTATAACTGAATCAAAATATCATATACAAATATACAAAGTAAAACTACCACCGTAGTGGTTTTTACAGTGTCAATACATACAGTCTTAAGTCCTATTTACATGTACATATACAAAAAATGTACATTTACATTTACATAGTCAGAGCACAAAACCTACTGTGATGGACTCCTACTAGTTTATTGGCCCAACAGTATGCAGAAGATTGCGGACGTCCTCCTCTGTACCTACATGGATAAAAACTCGTGCTAAGCTTAACGCTTAGTGGGAAACATATGACTTACCCCATATACACATGCACAATACTCATTTACAGTAAGCATATAACAATAAAAGATATCTGATGCTTGAATGTCGAAATTTTTCCTGAATTCATATAACAAACTTATACACATACTTGTACTTATAGCAGACTTATACTTGTTCAGATCTCCCGTAGGAGTTATAGAGCTTATACTTATGCGGAGGTACCCGTGGAGCCCTCTGAGGCTTATACTTGTGCAAAGGTACCGTGGGCCTTTGTATTAGAGCTTATACGTGTACGGAGGTACTCGTAGGTACTACAGAGCTTATACTTGTGCAGAGGTACCCGTAGGTACTATAGAGCTTATACTTGTACAAAGGTACCCATAGATTTTACATTCGAGGAGCGAAACGATGCGTTCGCACCCATATTCGTTATTCAGACTCTTATCATATAATTGTTTGACTACCTAGACTATTAATAAGAAATGAGTAGGACACAACACCATAAGTACCCGAAGGTACGGTACAATACTGAGGTGCCGTAGCACAAGAAGAGTCTTGGGGAAGCAGCGTGAAGAGTGTCGTCGCACTAATTAGAGTGCTAGAAGTACTATACATATGCGCCTGTATCCAGCAGGTGCTATGTCATTCAATATCCGGTCTTAGGCAGTCCTATAATTATATGTGTTCAGGAACTTCTATCTTATCATAGGGGCATTAAGTTTTCCAACATCAAACTCGTTTCGCCGAGGCGGCGAGGTATGGTCTAATTTTTCCTTTACCTTACAAACATGAATGGACCCTTTCATACACTTATATGGTCCTCATTAGTCCAATAGACAAGTCCTCGGAATAACGAAATAGCAAAACATGACTAAAACACATGTCAGTGAACAATGCTACACCACGACGTAGCACTGATACGCTGTGGTGTAGTCCTTCGCCGCAACACAGCTTTGCTATGCCTCAGCGTACCCAAGGCTTATCCAAGCCTCCCTCTCGACCACGTTGCGGCATGGACATGCCACGCCTTAGCATGGACTTATGCTGCTGCGTGGGATCCCTACGCCGTGGCATAAGACCCCGAAATTGCCCAGATTTGCTGATTTCGTCCCTTTATCCAAAAATCCAACCAAAATCAAAAGAAAACTCGTATACTCTCCCGAAAAACATCTTTGAGTGTGTTTCTAAACCAACGAAACCAAACGTAGAGATTAATTAGGGTTTTTCAAACCACAACTCAAAAAATACTTATAAGTTAGGTTAACTTCCTAACACCCCAATGACGGTATCCATACATCATAAACCAGAATCCGTACTCAAGGGAAGTTCCATACTCATCTTATACAAACTAGGGTTTTACCAACCCAACTTTCAACAAATCTAAGGTTATGATGAATTCCTAACTAAACCCTAGATATGGAACAAACTAATATCCATACAAATCCATAGTAATCCATACCTTTCTTGGCTTTCTTCTTCTTCCTCTTCTTTTTCTCTTTTCCTCTCTTCACGTAATGCCCTAGCCCTCCATCCCAAATGAGAGACCAACTTGGTCTTATCCCATTTAATCTAATTTTCCTTTTATTACCCTTTGGTCCTCAAACTCTCTTCTATTTGCACCACAACTTATGCCATTTCTATAATAGCATCTCATCTTCTTATCTTATGACTTTTATATCCTGTTTTAACAAATTCCACTTTTACCCTTATATCTTGTACAAATTCCGGGTTTTGAAATTTTCTCACTTAGCAAAATAATAATGGCGAAAAATTTCAAAATGCACTTATAATATACCCTAATTATGTTTTAAAAGGACTAAGGTGTATTTCGGGGTGTTACATCCAAGTTTGTTTCAGCTTGATAAAGCTTGTACTTCCCTAGGTCGTCTATATCTTGATTTGCCCTTTCTCTTTGAATTTTGTGTAGGTAAGCACAAGCGAGGCCGGCTGGTTAGCTAGGTGGAGAAGACCATATTGGATTGCATCAAACGGTTACTCATGATCACTAAGAGGGAGCGCAATCACGAGCTCCTTTTGTTTGTAAAAAACCTGCAGGAGTTGGGCGCCAGTCCCTTACCTTACATAGTCCCCGTTATCCCCCGTCCGTTGCCAGAAGAGTTTATTAAGGGTGAACATTTTATTCTTGTTGACCTTCTGAAGTCAATCTCGGGTAGCTCTTCACAGGTGGGGTCCACTTAAGAGCCTCAAGCCGAGATCGCTTAAGAAGCCTTGGCTACCTTTGTTCTGCCTGATCAATCACCTTTAGCTGTACAGGATCCAAAGCCTACCCCCCAGGCGACGAAGAAGAATAAGGGAAAGAAGGGGAAGAAGGTTGGACAGGTAAAGGCTGTTGGCTCGAGGTTATAAGTCTTTCTAGACTGGGAAAATCCAATTCCTCCTACAGGAGAAACTCAGGGTGTCCGTCCTATTCCCAATATTGCAAGTGAGCCGACTAAGGAGAGTGAAGACGACATGTCTAGTCTTGTCGTTGGATTTGTCATATGGATGCGCAAGCGAGTTGCGAGTGCTCAAGGGGAAACTACCTTATACTTTAAAGAACCAGGCGACAAACGCTCAAAAAGGTTTGGTCTAGATGAAGAGGTTCAGAAAAGCCCGCCAATAGTTACTTTGGACTCTCCCAACGAGCCTCACGATGCCGCCCCGGAGCTTTAGGGCGCCGCCGGGATGCCTCCGGGAGGCTTGTGCATCTTTGGAGGATGGGATTCCAGCCGAAGGACCTCCTAGCGCTAATAAAGTTGTGGGCAAGGCTCCCTCCGTAGAGACAGTCGTTGGTCCGTCGCTCCCAACTAGGCGATCCAACCTCGTAATTGTCGACAACTTCTGAGGCGAGGGTCTGATAAGTGAGTCTTGAACTCATGTATTAAGCTAGATAAGTAAGGATCATCTTTTAGCGAACACATATGTTCCTAGTCGGATCTTTGCCTAGTCAATTATTGACCACATTTGGAACCCCTTTAACCCGGAGGGACACTTACATCCGCACGATATGCCTGAATTGTACCCACCAGCCTTCGAATACAGGTGGTGGCTGTTTTTGAAGAGTATTTTATTCCCTTCCCCAGCTATATGGATGGAAAATCCTACCAGCATATGGTTGAAGATGGAATGTATATTCGGAACCATGATTTTAATGAGACGGCTGAGCTGGTATGGCTAGACTTCTAACATTTGAACGTGAGTTTCATTTTATGATTTTCTCCTAACACCTTTTCTTTTATAGGTTGTAACTGCTATTTGAAATATGGCACGCCAGCATAGGGAACTTCATCTTTGGCTGGAAGACGCCAAGAAGATACGATGTTATGCTCAATTTGCCATTTTCAGGCATCAGGCCTTGACAACGCCCTAGACAAGGCTAAAGCTAGGTCTAAGAATTGGGAGCGGAAGGCTAAGGCGGGTATAGAGAGGATTACAAGTGTGGAAAAAGAGAGAGATGAAGATAAGGAATAGGCCGAAGCACGCCCCGGCTAGCTGCGGATTGAGGGCAGGGGATGCGAAGGCGGGACAGGAGGATAGCTTTGGCTGGGGTCTAGAACACCTTGGTGATTATGGAGGCTAAGCTGGAGCTGAGGCTGGGGTTACCCACTGGAGGTTTAACCGGACTTCACTTGTTGGAGATTGGGGTGACAGATGAAGTGTCTTTACCTTTACTCTCAGTAAGGATAAAAATAGCCATGGAAGGACTGTCGGGAAAAGGCCTTGGAGCTAATCTTTGCCTATGGTTACAGATGTTGCATGTTCAAACACAATATCTGTGGTGACCAACCAGAAGTTCCAAACGGCATGCCCGTTTCCTCCGACCCACTTCTTTTAGAGTTCTTCGTGAACCCCAGGTGCCCCCAGGTTCCAACAGCCACTAAGGCCAAGACAATCGAGGTGGACCAGAGCGAAGCGGCAGGGAGGACAAAATAACTCGAGATGAGCGGTCTAGCTAGGGATTTTGTTATAACATCTTAAATTCCTTCTTTTTTTTCTCTTTTTTTCTTTTTTTTTTTGTTTGGGGGAATTTCTATAATACTGGGCCCCACATGGCGCCGGGATACATATATTTTTAATGGAACCATAGCGTCATCAGGCGTATTTTTGGAAATTCCATAAATTATTGATTTATTTATGCAATTGATATCTTTTATTTCGCAACTTTATGCTATGAGTCTTGATTAGGATAGTTACTCCAAGGATATCACTATTATAAGTTTTTGAGAACTAGAAGCTGGTATGGATTGCACACGGGCTAGTTGATCGGGATGAATCATGCATGCATTTCAGTTGAATTCTCGGTGTTCTTTATAGCTAAAATGCATGATTCACAGTCTTTTTCATTAATATCATAGCCCCAATCCCTCTCATATTATATTTGTTCGAGTGAATATAGGCGATGTTGGAATCAAAGGAATGATAAAAAGACAAAAAACCATAATAGAAGCAGAAATGACAAAAAGGCGGATAGAAAAAGAGCTATTGGTTCGCCGCAGTGAAGAGACTCTTCGCCGCGGTGAAGCACTTCGCGTGCGGGCCCGGCTTCATAGCAGCCGAACGATGCGTCGAGTTTGAAGGGCCTCGAGCTACTTGCCTTGTGAAGCAACCTTCGCCGCTACATAGCGAGGTCCCCTTTCCAAAGCGGGAACTGCAGGCTAAAGCCTACAGGCCATTGATGGGCTGCGTCTCGGAGTATAAAGGGAAGATTTTTCGAAGCAAAAGGGGGATTGGATTGAGAAGAAGAGGGAGAGACAAGAGAGAGATATCAAGATCGACAGATTCAGGAAAGATCGCGAATACGGGGTTTTTTATAGTTCTTTCTTCAACCTACTTCATGATTTTAATTCCTCAATCTGTAATGAATAATATGATGAACTAATTCTTTTCTCTAGGGTTTTGCCAACCCTAACCACAGTTTGATGGATTGATTTTCAGTTTTGGGTTGTTTGAATATTAATAGCGAGTTCATACGTTTCTTTAATTACGGGTTTAATTACATGTTGAGTGTCGGCTACTTGATGACATACGAGCTAGGAGTTTGAGATCAAGAAGATAACTTCTAGGGACATGGATTCTTGGCAGCAGGCGGTTGAAGATAGAGATATTCCGGACATAGAGTGTGGCACTAGAGGTTTGCACATTTAGGTGTTTACCCCGGAGTCGAGGGGTTGAGCGAGATGCAATACAGCTAGATAGGCAAATATATCTCGAGAGAGAGATATCTTGTAGGAAAGATCAACACACTTAACATAACTCCTTATGAATATGATAAGTCCTTAATTGAATTGACATCTATCATATGTGGTAGGGTTTTTCATCATCGATATAACTTAATACACCCGATTTTAAGTTTTTGTTAAATCTAGTAATTTAGTCATAATTCGCTTTAGGATTAGATCCAAATATTGTCAGAGTCGATGCGTCATTAGTCAACACACTTCTCTTGAGGGAGCGACGCTGACTAACCCTTTACGCTCACGTTAACTTCGACATGTATACTTGTGCACACGGGTTTACGTTTCCCACCTAATTTCACATACTCACTTTCGGCCCGTCAATTTTTTGGCGCCGTTGCCGGGGAGAAGTTTAGTGTTGATATTGACAACCGTGCCATAGATAGTACTTTGGATCAATTTTACTTTCTTTAGTTCTTCTCACTTATTGATCATTTCTTTTACTTTTATTCCTAGTTTACGTGTTTTCCTTTACTGCATCCGTGTTGTGATTTGGTTTTGTTCTTATCCTGTGATTTCAGGAAAGTATTTAGAGTGCATGGAAACGAGGCACGGGAAGGCGATTCCATTGATCCCGGGCAGAATGGACACTACATCGATGCGTAGAAAGCCCGAGTAACTTCGGCTGAAATCATGCGACATCGAGTAGGCGGGGCCGATTCATGATAGGGATGAACCACGAGTGGAACCTGATGGACAAAACTAAATCGGGGCCACACACCCGCCGTACGAGCTGATAATCCGCGCATATGCTGCCAGGGAGTTTACCTTGCCACTTACAGTTGTTCAGTCAGCTATACGTCGACCACCCATACAAGCAAACAACTTTGAGCTAAAAGGAGTAACGTTACAAATGCTCCCCAATATACAATTCCATGGACTACCTAGTGAGAATCCGAATGCACATTTGACCAGCTTTATTGGAATTACGCTGACCGCGGTCGAGAGTATAATGGGAGTAAGCGAAGCTCTCAGCTGCATTTATTCATTCATAGCAATCGGGCTAAACACTAGTTGACCAACCAACCTCCAGACTCCATCACCTCATGGAATGAGTTGGTGCATAAATTTCTAACCAAATTTTTCCCACCCTCGAAAATAGCTCAATTGGTGGAAGAAATTAATACATTTAGACAATTTGAGGGGGAGAACCTAGCTGAAGCTTGGGAGAGATTTCATGAGCTATTGAGGAGGTGCCCACATCATAGATTAACTAAGTGGATGCAGGTGCATGTCGTTCTCTGATAATTACAGCGGCTCGGCTAGGACAATCATTGATGCTACGACCCGGGAGGTGCTCGATGAAGCCACATATCAAGCCTATGAGATCTTGAAGGATACAACTACTAATACTAACCAGTGGCCTAGAGATAGATCGACACCTAAGAAACCCTCGCGGAGGCAGACCACGGAGGTTCTGTTAACTTGGTAAACCATGCATAGTTAACTAGAAGGCTGCGGAAACAACGGAATTACCGAGTAAATGCTATTGAGAGGAATAATCGAGTGGGAAATTTGTGAATCTTGCGGTGGACAGCACAATACTATGGAGTGTCAGTCAGGGCAGATGACGGTGAGAGGGCTGATATGTGAATCAACGAATCAGCCATAATAGGGCGGTATAAGGGCAATGCATGAGGCAGAGATGCGAATGTCCAGAGGAGGCCGAGGAGTGCGGGTCGGGGATGGAGGCAATCAGAATAGTCAGAATAATCAGAACTATGAATGGAGGAATAGTCAGAATAACATGCCACTACCCCGAGTGAATGAAACACCCCCTGAGAAGAAAGTAGACTTGGAGCAAGAACTTGCACAGATGCTCACCTTGCACACATATGAATGAGACGAGGCGAATTCTGAGGACACGAACCATTGATTGAGCAATCGAATGACTGTTTGAAACTTTAGAGGGTGCAAATGATTCAAATGTCGATCTGTTGGCGGAGAGGCAACGGGGAGCATTAGAAGTAGTCAGTGAGTAGAGCGAGAAGGTAATGAACATGTAAAGGTTGTCACATTAAGGATTGGCAAAGAACTAGTAGCACTAGGGCAGCCACCAGTGATAAGGGAGGTAGAAACATAAGAAGTAATCTAGCCTAGCCAGACTGACATGGTAGTAAGAGACGGCCCATCGAGGAAAAAGTTGGGTGAGAAAAGAAACGAGTCGGTGACCACCTGAGAGCGAGACCCATCTCGATTTCGTGCCTCGATGCTGGAGAAGAGTAAATTGGACAAGTAATTCACCAAGTTTTTGGAGGTGTTCAAGAAACTGCATATAAACATTTTGTTTGCCTATTAGAGCAAATGCCCAGTTACGTGAAATTCTTGAAGGAAATGTGTCCCGAAAAAGAAATTTGTCAAACTTTGAGACGATGAAGCCTCACTAGGAGTGCGTGCCATCTATGGCCCGAAAACTACCACAAAATTTGAAAAACCACGGCGGTTTTACCATACCGTGCACAATTAGAAATTCCATCTTTGAGAAGGCCTTGTGTGATCTGGGAGCAAGTATTAACCTCATGCCGCTATCTATATTCAGACGATTGGGATTAGGTGAAGCTCGCCTAACCACAGTCACACTCCAGTTGGAAAATAGGTCACTGAAACACCCTAGGGGTTGATTGAAGACGTTCGGTCAAAGTGGATAAGCTCATCTTTAGAAGCGATTCATTGTTACTGGATATGGAAGAAAATAAGAAATACCTATCATACTAGTGAGGCCATTTCTGGCGACTAACGGCGATGATTGATGTGCAAGGGAGGTGAAATTGAGAGTACAAGATGATGAGGTCACCTTCAATGTGTTCAAAGCCCTGAGATACCCAACAGAGAGTGATGCATGCTTTTTAGTAGAGACTGTTGAGGCTATAGTGTCAAGCCAAAGTGGTCTTACTGACCCTTTGGAGGCTAGCCCGGTACAGAGTGATTCAAAGAACTTGAATGAAGAGGAAGCTCTTAAGTATGTTTGAACTTTCTAATGGAAGGAAATACTATGAACCTCTCTAGTGAAAACACTCGACGCCTACCCTTCTTAAATAACCCGCAGTCACTACCTTGTCATTTAAGGTAAGCGTATCTTGGGAGGCCTCGTGACCTACATCAAAAATAATTATTTCAACATCTCCGACAAAGATCGGCTAGAAGATAAGTTATTGAGAGTGCTTAGAGATCACAAGGATACAATTGGTTGGTCTCTAACCAATTTAAAAGGGATTTGCCCCTCTATGTGCATGCATCGAATTCTATTAGGAGATGGTCATAAGCCGTCAGTGGAAGCACAGAGGAGACTGAATCCAACTATGAAAGAGGTTGTCCGCAAGGAAGTACTAAAGTGGTTGGCTGCGGGGGTTATATATCCTATCTCTGACAGCGCTTGGGTAAGTCTAGTATAGGTAATGCTTTCCAAGAAAGCGAGGGAACAACAATAATCAAACACGATAATACCTTGTTACCTTCCAAACAAATGTGGATGGAGGATTTGTATCGATTAATTAAACCGAATAAGGCTACCAAAAGACCACTTTCCACTACCGCTTCTCGGATCGATGTCGATAGGCTACAGGCAATGTAATACTACTACTTCTGGGGATGGGTATCTGAGCAATAACCTGACGCTATAGCCCCTGAAGACCAGGAGAAGACAACATTCACGTGCTTGTATGGTACGTTTGCATTCAGGCAAATGCCATTCTAAGTCGTAACACACCAGCACATTTCACAGATGAGGTCATATTCTCGACATGGTCAAAAAAGACAATCGAGGTGTTCACGGACGACTTTCGCATTAGGGAGTTCCTTTGATGATTGTCTAGGAAAACTTGAGAAATCCGCTCTGTTAAGTGTAAAGAAACCGATCTTGTGTCGAATCGGGAAAAAGTGCCACTTTATGGTACAAGAGGGCATCGATACAATCGAATTTCCTAAGAAGAGGTCAGAGGTCGAATCGAAAGCTAAAATTGAGGTAATAGAGAAATTACCTCCACCATTATCAGTGAAGGGCATAAGAAGTTTTCTAGGACACGCAGGGTTTTATCAGCGGTTCATTAAATATTTCTCTTAGATTGCAAAACCGTTATCCAATCTGCTAGCTCAGGAGACACCATTTGTTTTTTATGAACAATACCTGCAAGCTTTTTCAGTTCTGAAAGATAAACCGGTATCAACTCCCATAGTTGTAGCACCAGATTGGGACCTTCCATTCGAGCTAATGTGCGACGCCAGTGACTATGCGATCGAAGCAATGTTGGGGCAGAAAAAAGAAAGGATATTTCAGGTCATCCAATACAAAGGGCCGAACTTTAAATGATGTTAATCGAATTATGCCACCACTAAAAAGAGCTATCGCCATTTGTTCGCCTTTGATGCAAATGCAGTCTCATTTGATTGACAATAAGGTGATAGTGCACATCAATTTCACTCACCATTAAGTACCTAATGACAAAAAAGGATGCAAAGTCGAGACTAATATGATGGGTACTCTTGTTGCAAGAGTTCGACTTACAGATAAAAGATAAGAAAGGAACAGAGAACTTAGTCACGGACCATTTGTCACAATTAGAGTGGTCGAGAGATGAAGTGCGGATTAACGATAATTTCCCAGATGAGCAACTCTTGACAATTGAAGACATACAGTCAGTTCCATGGTTTGCCGACTATGTGAACTACTTAGTGGCTCAAGTGATTCCTCCTGAGTTTAGCTACCAACAGAAAAAGAGGTTCTTTACATAGTTGAAGCACTACAACTGGGATGAGCCTATTTTATACAAACATTGTGCCGATCAAGTGATAAGGAGATGCGCACTCTGGTTGTTGAAATGGGTAGTATGGCCGTAGTCATCGCATACCTTACCACAATAAAGGGCATTTCGAGGCCGCAGAACAAGAAGAAAGGTACTCCAAATTGTTTCTATCGTTTACCTTATTCAAGGATGCTCATCATTTTGTAGCCAGCTATGATAAGTGCTAAAGGATGGGAAGCATTTCCAAACGAGATGAACCCAATTCTAGAAGTTGAGTTGTTTGACTTATGGGGAATGGACTTCATGGGACCTTTCCCCTCTTCAATCAACACATATATCCTCCCGTCAGACTACATCTCAAAATGCAAGGAGGGCTACATCGACACGCACCAATGATGCCAGCAGTGGTAGCTCAAATTCCTTCATGTTCACACATATTCACCCGACCCTAAGACTCACGAGCATTGATCACAGATGGTAGTACTCATTTCTGCAATAAGCTGGTTGATAAAGTCCTACAAAAATATGGTGTGAGACATCGAACTTCACTCGCGTATCACCCACAGGTGAATGGACAGGCCAAGGTGTCAAATCGTGAAATTAAGTCCATTATGCAAAAAACGGTCAATAACTCAAGAAAAGACTAGTTGAAGAAGATCGATGATGCACTTTGGCATGTGACGCCCTTTAAGACCCTTTTAGGCATGTCCCCTACTCTAACTAGTATACGGGAAAGCATGCCACTTGGGTCTAAGAGAATTGGAACATAGAGCATATCATGATCAGCAATGAACATGGATAGCAAATTAGCTCTAGAAAAGGACATGTAGCTCAATGAATTAGATGAGTTTCGCAATGAAGCTTATGAAAATGCTTGGATCTATAAGGAAAAGACAAAAGCGTGGCATGACAAACATATTATGAGAGAGTTTGCGCTAGGTCAGCATGTAACGCCCCGTCCCGAGATAGTGTACAGTACATTTAACTGTAGGGGCGTATAAGAGTACCAAGTGAAATTGTAATATTTTTGGGAGTTATTATTAAGGACAGTATGAAATGATAAATTACGAACCCGATCAGGTATGAGAACAAGGGCATAATTGTCATTAAGCAAATGGGATATGTATGCATAATTGTAAAGTGTAGATGGGCCATAATAGAAATTTCAAAAGTTGATGTGCAAATCTTGAGAGAGGAAGGACTAACTTATAAATTAAGGAAATAGGAGGCTATAAAAAGGGAAGAGACAAACTAAAATCCATTTGTCTCATTCTTGCTAGGGTTCACATTTGGTGAGGAGAAGAGAGAAAAGAATAGGAAGAAGAGGAAGGAGAAGGAGAAGGGAAGAAGACCAGAAATCAAGTATGTTTTTGCCTTGGACTCATGGGTCTTTTGATGTCTAGGGTTTTGGTATGGATTTCCATGGAGAATTGTTCCTCCTTGGTCTAGGGTTTTGTGGAAAGATCACATAAACCCTTGATTTGTTGAGATTTTGTGGGTAAAACCCCAATTGGTGTAAAATAAACATGGAATCATCATATTTTTATGGTGTTTAAAGACCAGGACCTGGGTGAATTCATAGGATTTTTACCTAGGGTTTTGTGGTATGAGTTCCAAACCACCAATTCAAGTGTTGTGAAGTTGTTTTTAGATGATTTCCATGATAATTCTTGAGCTATTAAGGAATGGGGAAGTTGTATGAAGAGAATTGGTATCAAAAGTGGCAAAAAGGAGCAATTCTGGGCAAATTTCCGAGGGTGTACTCTAAGATATATGTGGTCGCACCCGCACAAACTTCACTGTGGGGCTTCAACCCGCACTCTGCACAGTCCAGTCTTATTGTTCAATCCCCGGCCGCAGCCTTTCCCGAAAGCTAAAGTCAAAATGGTCGTCCGCTTACGTGAGTGAAGTATTCCCATGGAGTGAGCCGAGATGATGCATCCAAAGAAAGGACAATTCAAAGTTAACGCCAAAGGTCAAAACCTCAGACTTTTAGAGGAGCATTCCTATTGAGAAACAACGTGACACCGCTCTCTCTAGGCACAACCGAGAGAAGATAGTACCGCGAAAGTCAAATCCCTAAATGTTTTGTTGTTGTTTTCGGGTCTTGGCTCCCTTTACTGCGTGAATGCTTCCAGGCCACAGACGCAAACATACGGGCTCGGGAGTGCAAACTCCAAGCTGTGGAGATTTTCTTTCCCTAAAACTCTGCGTATTTCCATTCTTTTATTGCTTTATGATTAAATTTTGTTTCGGGGCGTGCCTCCCGTGGCTTTCTATTTTTCATAGCTAGTGAGTCTCCCTTGGAAGGCGTAGGGCAAAAACATAGTTTCCCAAACTTTCTGGTCCACCGCTGGTGAAGCTCGCTTCACCACTAAGGAGGGCCAAAACAAAAAAAAACAAAAAACAATCTCAGACTTTCTGGTCCGCCACGGCGAAGCCCACTTTGCCACTACGAGGCTCTGCCCTTCGCCGCAGTGAAGAGCCCTTCGTCGCTACATAGTCTGCCTTCGCCACAACGAAGGGATCCTTCACCGCGACGAAGCGACTCGTATTCCGGAGGTCTATAAGTACCCGCGGATGTCCATTTTTTTTCCCTCCACCCGTTTTTTGTGCAACCCTTTGTCTTTTGCTCTTGTCTAGTGTGTGTTTTTTTGAAGATTCCTAGCTGACCGCAACTACTATGGCTTCTAAGAAGACTGTGCCAGCCAAACGACACCGCCTGCCTGACATCACGGCAAGACCTCCCCTTCGACGATCCACGCCGATTCTCCCATCTTCTGGTGAGTGAGCGGCTCTACCACGAGTCGCTTTATCCGCTCTTCATTCCCGCCGAGAGGGGTTTTCCTACCTAAACGCATTCTTTCAACTTCACCATCCGCACTAAAGGATGGCAACATTGCGTGCTCCCCCCACCCCGTGGATGGCCCCTGGCCGTATTAAGAGTTCCATTCCAACCTCAAGGTTCTGTTAGCACCACTGTGTTTGTCCGGGGTAGGTGGGTTGACTTCGAGGCCCGAGCCATCAAACAGATCTATCAGCTACGGGAGGATGACAATGAGGAGTACCAAGTGTTATTTGTGGACACCGACTTCGATAGCCTGATGCAGAAGCTCACACGGGGCCAGGGCATGTGGCGGCGCCATCCTTCAATGGGCTAGTTCGCCACATTTCCCATGACAACGCTCACGCCCATGGCGAAGGTTTGGTATAATTTTTTATGAGTTAAGATTAAACCTTCACTGCATCTCAATACAATGACAAAGGATAAGACGATCCTCTTGTATGCCATGACCAAGGGATTCCAGTTCGACATCAGGACGATCATTAAGCGGGAGTTGATCGAGTCAACTCACCCGACGCTTAATCGGCGCCCTTGATCCACCCTCCCCAACACCAGCCAGCGCCGATCAAATAAGTCTGGCGCCGGAGACCCGTGAGCAGTACGTGAGCGCTTGCCCATTCCACTGCCTAAGGTGAAGTTCAAGAGCCCTGACGAGTCCGATGACGAGACCGACAATGATGTCCCGGCGACCACACCCAGGGCAAGCAACCCTGGAAGGCTAACGGTCCCTCTAGTTCGACCCAAGACTCGGCCGACTGTGACCCATGCACTCACTACCCGCTGACGCCTATTGGGATCTTAGTCGCAGAGCACGGATTGCCTTAAGCTAGGACATGGATTCCATCAGGATCGAGGATGGTCGCTTCATCCACGCCTGTACCAAGACCAGATCGCTTCAGCCTAGCCTAAACTTTTATCATTTCACACAAGAGCACCGGCTACCACTCAGAGTGATTTTTCCGGGACATATTTTTTTTACTCCTTCACACAACTATAATTATCCGATTTCTTCAAAAGAAGCCTTAAGTGAGTCATCAAAATTAAACCTTGTATCCTTCTCCGCAATCTGTATAGTGGTTTAGCCACTTAGGCAGATTTTATAATCGCACTGCATACATGAATGCTAATTTCTTTTTTTTTACTCGTGGTAGGTGGTGCAAGAGTTTTGATAATGGATACCTTGATCGGGTCTACTTCCAAATTAAAGAGCATAAATTTTATGCCCAAGAACAATACTCTTCGTTACTCATGGTAAAATGGCATTTTTCCCAATTCAAGGTTAGTTTGCTTGTCTCTGCATCTGGGGCTAATCTTTTCCAAGTTCTTCAAACACTTATCAAACTGATCCATACACAGCGAAGTCATCCATAAAATTTTACAACCTCTTCAACCAAGTCTCGAGAACATTGACATCATACACCTCTGAATGTAGCAGAGTACCATAATGTGCCCCAAATGGTATCCTTCTAAGGCAAAGGCACCATAGTGGGCATGTGAATGTGGTCTTCGTCCTCAAAATAGCAACTGATTGTGTAAATTAATACCCATCCTAGAAACAAAATGACTTGTCCCGTCGCTAATCCGTCCAACATCCGAATAATGAAGGGCAAAGGGAAATGATCTTTTCTCGTGGTCGCGGTTCACTTCAGACCAATGCATACCCTCCATCCCACATCAAGCCTGGCTTAATCAATTCATTTTTCTCATTTCGATCACAAGAACCACCCTTCTTTGGAACTCCCATGGACTGGCTCACCTAAGGACTATCTCGAAATTGTATAGATAAAACCAAAGATTCAAAGAATTTTAGTACCTCCTTCCCGACTACTTCATCACCGGATTCGGCCTTGATGTTCTACGCATGGCTTTGAATTTTCTTCTAGCAAAATTTCTTGGTGTATGCAAATTGACGGACTGAGTTACCCTTTTTTTTAACTCTTCAATGACCAAGCTATAGACTCTTTGTATGCTTCTTTAAGATTTTCAAGAACCTTCTCGTTCTCAAAGATCATCAGCTCCAGCGTGAGATAATCACCGGGGTTTTCTCTTCGTGATTCTAAGTAAGCATACTTCAAATGACTTGGCAACTCTTTCAACACTAATCCTCCCTTCACTGGCTCTTCTTGATGAATTTCCTTTTCATTATTTTCCCTTTGTCATTTCGTTTGTTTGTGCTCAATACGCTCTATAGAATGAAACTGTCAGATGGACAACTGAGTAGCTACATCTCTCAATATAATCGGGAATTTATCTCTTTTCATTGATAAAAATTTGAGCATTACAATCATTGTGAACATCAAGGTTGTAGGTATAGACATCATAACCACATTGGCAATTTTCTCCGTTTGCGTCTATATTCTCGCATGCTTTGACTAAGTTGAAAGCAAATAGCCTTCCTCTCCAACCTCAAGGTAAGAACTCCTTTTGCATGTCGATCGTGGCGCCCAAGAGTTAGAATGGTCTCCTAATAAAGTGTGGGTACTTGTGAATCTTTTTCCATGTCCGTAGACGATGAAGTCTACCGGGAAAACAAATTTCCCAACAAAGGACTGGGCAACAACACATCTTCCAAGACTCCTTCAGTTTTACCATCGACCGCCCGCCATTTGAAGAGTAATAGTGGTGGGAATAACCTCCCCAAACTTAATTGCTCTCGCAACGTAAAGAGGCATCAAGTTTATACTAGCTCCCGAGCTCGGGCGTAGAGCTTTCGAATTCAACCTCCAATGATGCAAGGAATCGTGAAACCCCTCGGATCCTTCATCTTTTCCTCGGCAATTTTCTTTATCACAAAGAATGCAATGGAGTTGAGATTCACAAACCTTCTTCTACCATTCTTTCTTTCTTTGCCTAAAGATGTCCTTCAGAATTTTTGCACAGAGTGGAACTGGAGTCACCACTTCCTCAAAGGGTACACCGATCTCTAGCTTCGAAAGGTTTTCAAAACCTTGCAAACGCTTCCTATCTGATTTCAAATATGGAAATGGGACTGAGGTCTAGGAGCCTTGATATCCTTCCGTCCACTCCTTCTTTCTTTTCTCCAAGGCTTCTTCCTTTTCGGGGCTTTATTCTTCTTTGTCGCTATTTTTTTCTTTCATCTTTCTAACCCTTTCCCACTCTGGGTCGCACAAACTACGCAGCCTGATTCTTCTTGTGTCACTAGAAGGCATTTTAGCTTTAGTGTTAAATACCACTTGTGTCTCCAGGCCTCTTCAAGGATGCACTGGTAGTTCTCAAAATTCCAGAACGAGTAGCAAACTTGCTTCCAATTCGCAGAAACTTTGTTCACGGAGGTTCAAATGCCTTCTTATTATCCCCCCATGAACTCAAAGATTCGTTTTTCAAAAGATCAAATTCATCCGACCCCGATATTCATTTATGTGTTCATTTCCTTGTTGTCGCTGCTGAAACCAAAATGCTGATAACCCCGTTGAGGGTTCTGGCCCATGCCGAGGGCTCATGAAGCCCTCCACCATATGAGAAATTCCTCATGGTTCCTCGCGTCGTGATAATGTATCGCAGTTAGTATCGGGTTTGAAATGGTAGTTTCTCGTCTCACCCGCATACTTAACCTCTTCATCATAGAATTGTTCTTCGCCAGCCTCTCTCAGCACTTCCCTTCAATAACTTCCTCTTCAACCGCTCCTATCTCACTGGGTGTGTGTCTTCCTTTCTTCGTTTGTCCATCTCAGGCATAATGGCATCCAATCCCGCCTCCATTGCTGCCACATCTTGCTCGCCCATGATCCCCTTTCCTCTCAGCTTCCTCTTGAAAACTCGTGAAAAGAGTTTCATTATCGATTTATCAAAGTCTCTAATCGCCTTTTTGCCTTCCGATTTCTTTTCGCTCAATGCTCCTACAACAGAAGTATCAATGATCCCTTGATATATCATTCAAGGCATGATATACACGTCCATCTCAGCCTTCAGATCATCCACTATGCATTGGCATCTTCTCAAAGAACCGCTTGAATCTTTCCTAAGCTATACAGTTTTCATCTTCCCCAATAAACACAATGATTTCCTCCTTCTCTCCTGGTGCGAGGGTCGGGGAAAGAATCTACCTAAGTAGCCTCTACTAACTCCCTCCCAAGTATCAACAATCCATATGGTAAAGATTCATACCATGTAGTCATGGTATCTCTAGAGAGAATGGGGAATAGATGCAACTTGATGACTTCGGGTCTCACCCCATTCAACTTCACCGTATTAGCCATCCCGAAATCTTCCTAGCTCGTTGTCCTCGTGACACCAGCAAATCCATGCCGCTGGACCATTGTAATTAGTGCTAGTTTAAGTTCAAAATTATTTGCATCAATAGCCGGTCGCCCGAACAGAGTACTCATTCACACAAAGCCTGTAAGTCTCCATAAGACGTTGATCGAGGCCTCTAGCCATTTCTATGTACTCTATTCTCATCCTGCCTCTTCATCCGCTGGTTGAGTTTTTCGCTTTTATCTTCTCAAGCCCAGTGTTCTCTCTCTAATTTCATGGTTCGCTGAATCATATCAAGTTCGCTTCGCATTAAAATTTTATTCGAAATCAAAAAAAACACACTTACATTAATAGGTGGGATTAACAATTCCGGGTCGTAAATAAAATATTTCAACATGGTTGTTATTAAAGGTTAGTGGCTAAAAATAACCACCGCTGAAAGCTATTTTTGTTCTTTTTCTTTAAAATGTCCAAATTAGCATTTCCTTCGGCCGGATATCGATTTACTAAATTCTTTCGATCCCCGCAAGAACGGCGCCATAGAACTCATGACTGGACCAAAAGATGCGTGCATTTATAAATCTGCGGATCAAAACACCTATTCAAATTAAGACTTATTACCCAAGGACTATCAAGGCCTAATCCTCGCAAATAAACTATTAAACATGAGTGTGAGTTTCTTTAACTATCGTGGTCGATTAAAAGATATTTTTGTAAGAGTAAACCATTTTCGTAGGTCTTTGATCCAAAGATAATCGCAAGTGCACAGTCGACAAGTAATAAATGGATTTGATTCAGATATCGATCCCACAGAGATCTCAAGAATTTTTCAATCAACTACCCCAACTACTTAAGCTCCATACTATTCGACGATATAATAATGATAATGAGATTTTGCTTTGAAAGCTTGAAAAGAATGATGTAAAAGAAAGATGAATGAATAACAAATGAATTGAATATTGAAAAATCAAAATAACAAATTTAGATTTAATAGTTATCTCTAAAGAAAACATTGAATAATCGGGTTTATCGCTAAGAATCAATTCCTACAAATCAGATTTAACTTTTGTTTTCGAACTGATGTGATCTTTAAAACTAGTCCAAGGATTAATATAGTGACCGATCTCTCCAAACCACACGCTCATCATTTCACCTTAACTGCTTCTCGAACACGAGGGTGAGATAACTACTTTAAATCTAGTAGCCTTGTTCGCATTTTTCTTTCTCAATACTTCATACCTATACAACATGGACTCCGAGAGACCCAGCTCCTTCATTTTAATCATTGCCGAGGTTTGCACTATACCTGTCTTCAACCTCAAAATTAGAATGCTTTACTTTCCTGATTAGATCCTTGCTAACACTCTGATCGAATTCACTATCTCGACCGAGGTGAACTCTCGTATAATTAAATTAATAACTCACTCAACTCTGGCCCCTACATAAGTGAGAAGAGGGATGCATTATTTCAACATAGCCAGAGCGCATTAGATCAAAGATATCAGTTCAAATACCTTCCCGAATTCGTTTCTTACTCGAATGCCTTCAGGTCACTCAGGTCTCCTGAATCGTAGAGTCGAAACAACCTCGTTATGGGCATGGCAGACCAAATCGGGATCAATTCCAAGAAACAAGCAAAACCAAGTCATTTGCACATCCGAAGTTCTACTTTAATGAATAAAATAATGCAGAAAGATAATTCTCTCGACAATAACGCCAACTCGTATTTCTAAATTACTGTATTGCAATACATGCCATCGTTTCACGATCAAGAAAATCTCACTGTGAAATCGAAAAACTAGGTGTTCGGAATTCAAAATTTGTCCGGAATTCAAACAACCGCATGCTAATTTTAAGAAATATAAATCAAGGCTCACTAAATCCTTAAGGCTAATGTTCAAATACAAATTAGAATGAAATACAAACTAATCTAATCTAAAATAAAATGGAAGAAAAACGAAAAGAAAAGAAAAGAAAAGAAAATAAAATACAGAGCCTTCAAGAACTCCTGCATCTCTCAAGCCCACAGCCTGCTTTCTTGGCAGCAAACCCTTCATTTGATAGTGCATCTCTGGTCAGTCCCAAATTCAAGGTATTTTTGGTTTACTCGTTTGACCGTCTATAAGATTGTCTCAGTTCGCACTCAAACTCTATATCATTACTGATTATTTATAACTGTTAAAGATTATCATTAATAAGCTCACATTATTCTCGTTTCTTGAAGAGATCTTATGTCACAATATCAATCCTTGTCAATTAATATCACTATGTTTCCAGTGTCAACTTGTCGCTCATTGTCGCGATGATCATCCTTATCGCACATCACCATGGTTCCAGTTTCAACTGTCATTCTCAAGGTTCTTGATATCAATCTCTCATCACACATCAACTGGCTGCAATTCTTATACTAACTGATGACCTGATGTCACACATTTAACTGTCGCCATTATCAACCCCAATGTTCGCAAAGTCAACTGAGTTTATTCCATTGTCTTAATATCAACTGGTCGCACATCACCCCAGATGTTTTAAAATAACTGATGTTCTTGATTGTCGCCACATCAATCTTCTTGAGTTCACATATTGATCTATGAACTCCATGAACTTTCCAACGAAATGCTTATGCTCCGCAATATTTAATCTCTCAGAGCTACATCAACTTTGATATTCTCGAGGTTTCGAATCTGTTGTAGAAGTTATAAAACGCATGATTATTCTCTCCGTTTCACACAACAAATTTTTAAGTCAACGCTATATCTTTCCAACCCGTTTATGGCTTCTGGCGGCGCTTTCTCAGAGCACTCTTATCCCTCTATCGCAATATCAACCTCACGCGGATGATCACGGCGTTGTTCGCATACTCATTCCCTTGTAAGTTCGTTAGTCCCCTACCGCTTAATCTCAGGATCCCCTGCCGCGACCGCATCAAATTCTTCACTTTCTTTGATTGCCGACATCAGAATCGGATCAGGTAAGTCCTAAAACTTCAACATTAGTTAACTGGGCTTGCTTTCTATTTCGCCCCGCCATTTCTCGTGATTTTTACTCCACCAATTGGTCGTGATTTTTCTTAACGCTTTTTTCTTCTTTCTTTCTACACTTCCGCTAATAACAAATCGTGAGTTTCTTCATATTTCAAGATATTAATTATTCCTTTTCGTATGAAAATCAAATGGTAAAAATGGATTAAAAATAGATGACTTTTAAGCTCATCAATTAACCTATATCATCATATAGCTCAATGCTATTTCTTATCGTGCCTGGTGGAGTCTATTCGGCGTGGGAATAAGCAAGAAGTTAAGCTCGGGGTGTTGATCGTAAGTGAATCATGCATGCATTTCAGTTGAATTCTTAGTGTTCTTTATAGCTAAAATGCATGATTCACAGTCTTTTTCGTTAATATCATGCTAATCCCTCATATTATATTGTTCAATAGAATATGGCGATGTTGGAATCAAAAGGGCAGCTAAAAGATAGAAAAACATAACAAAAGCATAATGACAATAAGGCGGACAACAGAAGAGCTACCGCGCGGCGAAGAGACTCTCACGCAGCTGAAGACTTTGTCGCCGCTGGCGGGTGGGTGCTTGTCGCCGCGGGCGATCCCCTTCAAGCAGCCAAAGAAACCAAGAATCGTAGAGTTTGAAGGGCCTCAAGCACGCAAAGAATACAACCTTCTTCGCCGTCGCTGTAGCGAGGTCCCCTTTCCAAAACAGGAATTCACAGAACCCTAATTTTTTTGGGCCATTGATGGGCCCGCGTCTTAAGGTATAAAAGGGAAGATTTTTCGAAGCAAAAAGGGGATTGGATTGAGATGAAAAGGGAGAGACAAGAGAGAGAGATCAAGATCAACGGATTCAAGAAAGATCGCGAAGACGGGGTTTTCTGTAGTTCTTCCTTCAACCTACTTCATGATTCGAATTCCTCAATCTGTAATGAATAATATGATGAACTAATTCTTTTCTCTAAGGTTTTTCCAACCCTAACCATAGTTTGATGGATTGATTTTCAGTTTTGGCTTGTTTGAATATTAATATGAGTTCATACGTTTACTTAAATTCTAGGTTTAATTACATGTTATTATCTGGCCAACCGTGAAATGAGAAAGCTGGGAGTTTGAGATCGAGAGAAGATAACTTCTAAGGACATGGTTAAAGCAATACTTGGGTAGTCGAAGAATAGAGATATTTCAAACTGCAAGTGTGGCACTAGGGTTTGCACATTTAGGCATTTTGGAGTCGAGGGGTTGAGGCAAAGATGCAATACATCCCACTGACGAGATAGGAAAATATATCTCGAGAGAAAATATCTTGTATGAAATATCAACCCGCCAACATAACTCATATGAATACTTCAATAAGTCCTTAATTGAATTGGCATCTATCAAATGTGGTAGGAGACGGTAAAACCCTAGGTTTCTCATCATTGATATAATTTAATACACCCGATTTTAAGTTTTTGTTAAATCTAGTAATTTAGTCGTAATTCGCTTTAGGATTAGATCCAAATATTGTTGAAGTCATTAAATCAGAAGTCAACACGCTTCTCTTCGAGGGAACGACACTTGACTAACCACTACACTACATTAACTCGACGCATATACCTACAGGCGCACACGGCTCAAGGCTTTCCCACCTAATTTTGTACACCTCACTTTCAAATTACCACTAGCAGTAAAGCACCATTTCTAAGCTTTCGCTTAGCCAATGTCGTGTTATTATGAGCCACTGATTCTCGACATGTGCCAATGTGCTATGAGCCATTTTGATTTTGGCATGTGCCAATAGGCTAGGAGCTACTGACTTTGACATGTTGATTAGTGCCCAAAAGTGCTATTTTCAACCCTAGTTATTATAGGTTTTGAGTGCTTTTTGTATACCACTATTCAAATTAACCCAATTGGCATCGCTAAGGTCCCTTTTATACTTCGACGCTTTGTGGCTATTTTTGTAATTTTAGTCAGTTCTGATACCATTTTTGTCGGAACGGCCCCAAAGATAAAGGATTCTGCGTTAATCTCCTTCAAATCCAAAAGAATCTAGTGCAAAAAAGCTTGAAGTGCAGAGTTAGAAGTGGTTAAGTACTAGGTGCAAGCGCAAAGAAAATTTTATATGATCAGGCGAATTTTCACAAGATAAGTAATTTCAAGACCGCATGAATTTTCATGCACTACGCTAAATTTCGAGCGCCAAAGGGGACGAGAAATTTTTCTACCCGCACCAATTCCCGCCTTATTTTCAAACTCCAAAACGACTCCGTTTTGCTTATTTTCCTTTTTTCCCTTGATGTAATACTGTTAACATGGGTATTTTGGTTTTTCACTTCACAGTAAGGCTATGTTTTCATTTTGTACAATCGGTTTAATTTAATCTACCACTGATGTATGAAAACACTGTACTGCTTTTGCGCCTCCTGTTGTCTCTCTCTCTTTCTCTCCTTTCTCTCACTTTCTAAGCAAATCCAAACACTCCCTTGAGAATGACAACTCTGCTGAATGTTCGCTAAACCTCTCATCCTTGAAGAGGAGGGCTACTGTGTTAGGGACGGAGGTATACGTTATAGTGTTCTCCCTGCTTTTAATGCAAACATTTATGGTCATTCATGTTCCTCGTCTTTAACTTTAGGTTTAAAAAGCCCCCAGACATCCTCATAGGCCAATACTTGCAATCTTTAGGATTCAAGTGATGCTTACTTATTATATCACCGACATCCACAGCTTGTGATAACGAGCCTCTGTAGGTGGGTCAAGGTGTTGGATTCTACTTAAGGAACATAAATGTTATTAAATTGCTCTATCAAAAGGAAAATGTACTCGAGGGTTAGTTTCTAAAGTTAAATGGATCCGGCTCTGAAATGACTATATGTCATCATCCCCAACGCATGAAATGAACCCGAGGACCCTCGTATACCTCTTTCTTCAACCCAAAATTTAGTAACCATGACTTCAAGGAGTTCTTTTTCATAGTTTACCCATTTTACTCTTCACATCGCTTTCAATCTCGCATTACCCATCAACTTCACACTTTTTACAAAACCCTTAATCCAAAGTGAGATTCACCATTTTGGCCAACTAAATCATTTACAAGAAGAAACTCATCCCCCGTGTTCGACCCAGAGCCACTATATATCGCAAAGTAGCTTTGCTACGGCTATCAGGAGGAATTTAGGGTTTATAAATTCTGCTGATCTGCGACCTTACCGTGGCAATGACCACATGTATCAAGGCTACAAGCCACTTTTGAACCTAAGGGCACTTCTTCTTGATCCAACCTGCTTATGTCCGAACTCGAATATGGGATGCCCTGATATCAACTATCTGCGGACACCCCCAACTCGCACCCTGTCGAGCTTAAGGCGCCATATATATTTTTTTTTAAACTTATAAATTCTAAGTTTGCTCTATCATATAATGTTAAACATTTAACTTATGACATTCTCAGGAGTGCGCTGATTACAAATATATACGAGCTCCATATATGGAAGTAAGTTCAACATTTACAATATTTACATTATTTACAAAATAAACAAAATTAAGATATACAAAAATGTAATTCAAAAGGTCTCCAAAGGCAATCTAGTGTGGATGCGTGGCTTTCACCTTCGATGTGGATTGTCCTCGTCCCTCCGGTTTTCCTTCTTCCACCTACACGGATGAAAACACCTGCACTCAAGATTTACGCTTTAGTGGGAATTAATACATATGGATGCACTCACGAGAGTCTCCGCACTGGCATAAATGCATATATACTTATGACACATATAACATTTACATATACTCTATCATTTCTCACTATATACTTTTTCACAACGTGTTTACTTCTCATCATATTTCATATACTGCTTTTATGTCAACTTTGTACTTTACTTGTTCAGAATCGTATACTATCATCGCATAGCAAAGGTTATGCTTCTCTATATCATGTCATATATTCTTTACATTTCATTTGCATATACTTGTCATTTTCTTTTATGTTTCATGTCTGTAAATACCTTAAAAGACGATACAGAAATAATCGTAGAGCATACCCGGCTGCACACTATCAGACGAGACAGTTGATCTCTATCCGTGATATACCGAAGGTATCATCATCAGACGAGACAATGATCTCTATCTCGTGATATACCCGAAGGTATCATCACTCGCATGAGACGCGGACCTACGCCATGTAATACGTGACCCAAATGGGCCGTATATAAATTAAGGTATCATTATCGACGACAAATAATTTGTTATGTAACAATGATCCAAACGGATCTTATGTCATTAACCCAAACGGGCCTGATATCTATAAACCGTATGATGCAAAAGAATCGTATCTTCCCATGTGCATGTTCCATCTATCCTCTACCAGTTCTAGCGCATAACCAGGTGTATTTTATGTTCAAGACATATCTCATATTATGCATGAATAAGTATGATTACCACATATGCTTACTTTTTCATGGTTTCCAACCTAATGTGAGCTCCACTTTATCATGCTGTATATTAGATTCTTGACTCAATGGGATTTGATAGTCCAAGAATACGTAAACTGAAGTTCTGACGAAGAGTTATGACCTTCCGTCGAGGTCACACGAGTCAAACCCAACCGAACCGACCTGACCCGCCGAGCTGACCTAAATCCAGCCAAGCTGACCTCGACCGGCCGAGCCGACCTCGGTCCCGGTCGAGGTGCACGCTTGAGGTGCACTCGGCTGTCAGATCGGGGCCGAGTCGCACTATCTGTGGAAAAATGCCATAACTAAAGCCACAGGTGAGGTCCGACCGAGAAATTCAAAAGCCTAACATCAAGTTCATCGATGTGGCTACAATTTACCAAAAGGACTCACTGACAAATCCCCTTTATTTCTTACCCAAAAATCAGTTCTAAAGTCCGCCAATGCAGGATCGTAATGTGGAAATTTTCTCATTCAAATTGCAACTGCACTCTTTCCCAAAACACATATATGTGGCTTTTGTAGCCTCTTCTCAACTCTAACTCCTAACAAGAAATGAGTTTGGGAGTTTCCAAACCCAACCCATACTACACAAAATGAGGGTTCCAAACCATGTATCTAAGTACTTCTATACCAAAACTAGACAAATACCATACTAAATCCATACAAACACTAGACTTCCATACTAGAATCCATACACAATTCAGCTTAATCCATAATTCTAGTGACTTTTTCTTCCTTTCCTTCTTTCTTTCTTTCTTTTCTCTTCTTTTTTCTCTTCCTTTCTTCTTCTCTCTTTATCCGCTTGCTGGCTTCTCTCTTCTCCAAGTGACTAAATGATTTTTTTTTTTTTTTCTTCTCCTTATTTGATCTTATCCCATTTTTATTTCACTTTTTCTCTGAGCATCTTCGACCATCCAACCAAAGGATGAAACTCTCCCTTCCTTCAAGCCACTTGTCTCTTCCATAATTTTCTTTATTTATTTCATTCTAATATCTTTCTTTATTACTCTCGTCCTCCAACTCTCTATTACTCAATTTAACTTATGTACACTCCTACTTTGGTATATGAACTTATTAAATTATGACCCTTAGGTCTTGAATTGGTAAATTATTAATTTCATTCTTAACTTTTGTATTAATCTCAATTTTATTTATTTTATTCCTAAAAATACTTTTACTTTATTATACTCTAAACATGTTATAAACTCGTTATGGCATAATTGGGGTGTTACATGGACTTTGACATGTGCCAACAAAGCAGGAGAGCCACTTCGACTTCTCGACTTCAGGCTGTCAGGCTATGAGTCACTTCACTGATGTGCCAAGTTATGAGCCACTTCTGAACTTTGCTATGTGCCAGTAAGCTATGAGCCACTTTTGGACTTTGATATGGGGGTTATTCCAAGAGCGAAACAAAATACTTTAAAGAAAATTTTATTGATAATATGTCTTAAGATGCATAGCATTCCACATCCTAGGCACTGGCGTCCCATCTAAATTATTTAATGCGTACAATCCGGCTACGGTAGAATGCCTGGCTGGGGACTTGAAATCCTAGACGAACCATCTTGAAGCAAGTCTGAGAAGATTAACCCTGGCCAAACGGCGAGACTCTCCTGTCCGATAATGCCCACCTCGCTAATATTGTGCTGGCTTAGACCGTTTCTGCCAATCCAGGCCAAGCGGCCTCAGTGTCCCATTAAGTAGTGGGTCTAAAGATTACTTGGTGATCATAACTATATATATATATATATATATATATATATATATATATATATATATATATAAGAGTAGTTATATATATATATATATATATGTATATATATATATATATATATTTAAAAAATTAACTTTAGGTCTGTTTTTTATGTTTCCTTTCATTTTCTCCCTTTATTTTCTCCACATAGCACTTCAATTCCAACTTTCTAGGTTCCAAAATATTTAGGGCCCGTTTGTTATAACTAATAGCTACACAATCAGGTCGATAACCGATTTTAAATTACTGTAAAGTAACCTTATTAGAAGTAGTTGATTGAAGATTAATTACCTACATAGAAATGATAGAGAAATATATAATAAAATAAAAATAAAAATAAAAAGAAGGATAAAACTAAATATTTGGGTCAAGCTAAAGAAAAACCAAACATGAAGATAAGATGAGAGTTGAACGCATCGATCATACATTTACAACACCTCTGTTCCAACCCTAGGCTACTTGGGCCAGGTTTAAGATTCGAAAGGAAAACTGTTTGTTAAGAGATATGTTCTGCTAGTTGGCATAGGATATGTTCTCGCTTAGTCAGATAGGATATGTTCAACCTAGTTATGATCATCATCTATTAAATATGAGTAATTTAAGAGCAAGAATGACGAGAAAGATAGATGCAAGGAACAAGAAAGGCATGCTTAAATTGTTTACACGCTTGGCCAAGCTTCACGTCTATGGGACTAGTGCCCATATACAAAGGATTCCATTATATTGAATTAGGTTACACTGGTTATATGAAACAAGATCTCTCCCTTTCTCTAACTTCTTCCTTCACCTAATCACTCTCAATGAAACTTAGAACGAATCCCTTCATTCCCCCAAACAAATATCATCTAAACAACCTACCTTCATTCCTTACTTCAACAACAAGACATTATCATTCTTCAATTAAAGAATAAGGTGTGCAGTACCTACACCTTCCAAGCTCCTCTTCTCTAGTTGCCTCTATAAATCTCTATCTATGTATTTTTCTATGTTGTGCTCCCCTTTTTAAATATTCTTTGGACTCTTGAAATCCCAAAGTGATATCTAATTCGTGTTGTATGGAAGGTTCACATAACTGCTACGATTTCCCTTTTTGTATTCCTGATTTTATCCTTTAATTATCTCTTGGAAGTTGGAATATTTTAATTTTATCTCCATAATTATCTCTTCAAATATTCCGATTTTATCAGGAATTTCCTAAATAAATAATTTGTTGAAAGGGAAGAGAAAGTCCTGCCTACCAAGACACCAGCAAAGTCCTACCGAAAGTGGACTTCTCAGTTTGGCTCATGACACTTGATCGACCATCTCTTGTACCAACCTTGAGACAATCTTAGTAACACCCCCTTTATAGCCTCAAAGAAATTATTGAAACATACAATACAATTTTGCCTAAGATTATGCAACTATCATCTCTAACAAGAATTTTTTTTAATACACCACTAAGACTCAAACATAGCCCTCCCTATGCCTGTTGTGTCTATTTTAACCTGTGAACTCTCTCTACCACTTGAGCAATGATGAACATAAACTCTAACAAGATTTATTTTTACAAGCAACATAAATATTCACAATACACATAATTATATTAATCATTTTTCTTCCATTTTTTCATATATTGCTATTAAATATAAATACATATTTTGTATTAAAAAACTTAGAATATAGATATAATTGAGTATAAAATTATTAAATTTTAATTATACTTAAAATTTTAAAAATATTTTTAATTTTAATAAAATATAAATTATATATTTATGCTGTCAATGAGGTTCGACCGTCGGTTTGATTAGTGGACCGTGAATGGGTAACTTTTCTAATTCAGTAACTGATTTTTTTTTTTTTTCGAAAAGAAAAAGTTCATTTATTAAGAACAACAAGATATTACATTTGAACACATAAACCAAAATGCTAAAAACATTAGAGGATGACACATTATCCAGGTTAATAGCAAGAATAAACGGCTGAAGCCTACAACGGTGAATTCTAAGACGCCTGTATCACTCTGGCATTCTAGATCCTCGATAAAGATACTGACAAACGGTGATTGGAGCATGACTTCTTACATTAATCGAAATAGCTTACGCCGTCTCGAATCACTCAAGCACAAAAACAACTACAAATCAACCATCGTACGACGACACAACCACATGTCGTAACAAGTTAGACAACAAAAACACAAAAACAAAACAAAATCAAATGAAAACTCAATCTCAAGTGCTAAACAACTTTATCGAGAGAGAAGTTCCCATATCTCGTGGACAACCATGAGCGCTGACAGTCAATGAACGCCAAAACCACTCATCATTTCTACCGCGACGAAAAGCAAATAATAAGCGAATTCAGTTTCCGTGAACTGGTTTGGTTTTAAAACAGTGAATAAAATATTTAAAAATCATTTCCCAAAAGCAATTATCAAACATATTTTTAAATATTTAAAAAGAAAAAGAAAAAGACCTGAAAACGAAGCATAGGTACAAATTTCCAACTATCCAAATTGGCATTTAATTTTTTGAGTCACAAATGAAAGCGATTAACTAGTATCACACCATATAAATGTAACCTTCCTAATGTGACCACTTGGAAGGCGATGAAAAGGATTTGTGAAGCAAAATATGCAGTTGTAGGTACCTTTCAAAATTAAAAAGGTGTGGGCACAAGAAGTAGGGAAATCTTAGGATGTTTTCCAAAAACAATAAAAAATTAAAAAATTCAAAAGTTGTGATTTGAAAACTAATTTAAGATAAGATAACATTCCCCATAAGATCGACACGTGATAAAAATTTAAATACGGGTTTTAAAAAAATAAAAATCTAAGAGAAAACTATTGTGGCGTCTCTTTAAGAGACACTTCAATTTCAATTCTTAAAGACGCCTTTTCAAAAAAACATTTTTAATATAATATTTTAATAATTTAGAAAGTGTTTCTTCAATAGACACTTTCAATTTTTCGAACTTTTAAACGCCTTTAAAATGCACTTTTATAACACTTTAACACTTGGGAAAGCTGCTCTTTAATGTACACTTTTAAGAAATTTCTTGTAAAGCTAGTTTTAAGACTTTTAAGATAAATTCAAAATTTTTAAAATTACGGGGCTGCCTTCCTCTCTATCTTCAAAAATACTTTTATCTTAAATTCAAAATTTTAAATTTAAAAAACGTATTTTCATCAATAAAATTGCTTTCTTCAAGAGACACTTTTAAAAATGCCTTTTCGCTAAACACTTTTAGATCTACAAAGTAAAACTACACTAAATTTAAAAATATTTTTAAATCTTTTCTATTTGAGGAATATTTTTTCCTTTTTACACTAAATGTTTAAAATCCAGGAAATCTTGCTAGCTATTGATACTTTCTGGAAGTGGTGTCAAATGTCAGTGTGTCTATGGTCCAGTTGTGTGGTTTGTTACTTTGTTAGATGTCACCATTAGTTACATGTCTTTCCTTTCCCATTGCTCTATCCCTTTCATCCAATCTTGTCTAACTTTTGCTTTTTAAACATATTTTAGAACCGAAATTTTGTTTTGCTGAGTTATGGTGGGTATTGATGAAAGTAAACTAAATAAAAGAATTATTTTTTTAAAAATAATAATTTTAATTATCACTATCATATTGTATAATTGCTGTAAAAAAAATTAAAGGATAAGTTTCATATATTTTATTTTAAGGCTAATTAACATAAATAATCTTAACTTTCACTCATCTTCTTTAATTAATCACACCTTATTATTATTTAGGAATAATCTCAAGTTTATAAGATATCTTCCTGTTTTGATCATTTATTCGTTTAACAACCTAACATATCCTACTTGGCATAGACCATTATGTCATCACATGTCATATATTATTATATAATTGGTCCAAAATTATTCTCAATCTTTTCTTCTTCTCCTCTCTCCTCCTCCACCTAGGTTGGATCTATCGCTATCATCTTATCCAAAATCATTATCTAATTGGGTCATCGCTATCCACCTTCGCCTCCGCTTCCAGTGCCACCGATCCCACCACCGCCCAGCTAATTTTCCAGTCTCAGTTGCTGGTGCGGTCTCCACTGTTGTTGTAATTGAAACGCTTCAAATTAGTGCTGCTGTTGAAGCAATTGCTGGGTAAACTGCTAAAGCAAACCCTCCTCTGGCGTCATTATCACTGCCAACATTGTTATTACAGGATAAGAATCAAAAAAGAAATTCACCTGAATTCTTTCGTATCTATCAAAAATTCCAGCACCATGTTTGTTGCAGGCCATGATGACGAAAAGAGGAAAAGGAAAGAACTTGATTTCAACTTATGTTTCATGTTTATCAAGGCATCCAACAAAGATTTGCTAATTGATGATTTATTTTTCAAGTTCTTGATAATGCAAAATCTGATATTCATAATTTTTTTAATTTTATTCTTAATCTGTCTTTAGGCTTCCTGCTCCCTCCCATTCCCTTCGACGCCAGTTTCCTTCACTCAAATCATCTGAAATCATCTATGAGCTTTGGTGCTATGTCATGGGCTATACAATTTGTAAATAATCACCATTTATGAATCTTTCTGGAAAAGCAACCTGCAAGCAAAAAAAAAACTCACACCATGGAACCGAAGAACCATATGGAGGGCAATAAAATTTATCATTTTATCAATTATAATAAAATTCAATAATTAATTGGAACCAGTGAATCTGAGGCAAGTCCAAGTGATTTGAAGTTGAGGGTCGGAAGTAAAAGTCCCAATATACTGAGGATTTTTTTACTCCGATCGTGTTTAAGCTCAGACTAAACAATAAGGCACTCCCAAAGTTCGAGTGCTTGCCAAAAGAAGATTGGCAACATAGTATAACCTATGGGAAGATTATAATGGCAAAGATTTGTGAAAGTTTAGATTATTTACGTTGGGTTCTTAATTTTAAAAAACTTTTGTAAATTTATAACCTTTTTTGTGGAGTTTGCATTTCTAACAATATATATTATTAAGTAGAGCATGATTTGTTTCATTTCTCTCTCATCTTTCAAGTATTTGGTCTCAAACTCACTTCTCTACACCTCTTTTATATCAATATATATATTTAATAAAACGGTTATTATAAAAAATATACTTTATATAAAACCCAGGAAAATGTGTTCTTTTTTAGAAACCCAGTAACATGCTAGTTGATCAAACATTCCATGCAACATAAACAGAGTGTTGCAAAATAATGGTTAGTACCAAAAATAATATAGATAAATAATAAAACAATAGAGAATGAAGGAGTCAAAAAACCAAAGTAGAAACAACTCGAGCCTCGCGAAAAACTATAATCTTTAAACATATCTCGACTTCTCCACTTAAGACTACGATTTCAAGGCATTTGTTCTTAGGTAAACATTTATCGAATTGGCCGATAAAAACACTTTATATCTATTCAAGGAACTAAAAATATGTTCGCTTTATCACTTGGGTAATGAAGAGACTCACACAAACGGAAAACACAATCCTCAAAAACTGGAGTTTTTATCCCAGCACTCTAACACCCTTATGTAGAAGGGAAACCCGACTATTGACCTTCTTGAATGTCAAAGGATTTGGTTTTCCAGATACTCCTAAAATTCTTATTCAACTTCTAGAATTTTGAACGATTTATTGGTTCAATGACTTTATTTATTTCATTCACATTTTTCCGCATATTCCACATAGATATATGTTTCATTTTGTTTTTTGTGATTTCATCGTATTATTGCGGCATTTTAGTTTACCACATAGATTTAAGTTTTATTTTTGTTTTTCGTGATTTCGTCGTCGCCTTATCATGATTTACTTTGATATCATCGCTCATTAATACCATTTCGCTTTTCGCCATCTCGTCACAAGGATGCTTTATTTCAGGTGTGTGAGATGAACCTATCAAAGCAAATTCGATCAAAAATACATAATAAATCAAATTATGGTCATCAGTATGTTGCAAAACTAGAATCATAGGTATTCTAGTCACTATAATATTATCAAAATTATGTTTTTTGAATAAATTTTAATATTATATTATTAAATTTTATTGTTTCATCATTTATTATTTCCTTTAATCTTATTTGATTTCTATGTTTCAATATATGTATTGCTAATTTGAATCAATAAAATTATTTTCTTTATATATATTCAATACAATAGTTATCAAATTTATAAACTGGAAAGAGTTAATAATGCTATTAACTGGTGATTGCTTTTCATCCTCTCTATTATTTTTAACGAGACGGTTTCATGTTTCTATCTATGTATTGTTATTTAAACTCATTTAAAATATTCTTTTCTTTCATATATATATATATATATATTCACTATAATATTGTCAAATTTATAACTTTAATAGATCATTATTATTAATTTGGGTATTGCTTCATCTTCTATTATTTTTATGATTTTGGTTTCATGTTTCTATCTATGTATTAGTTTGAACTCAATAAAATTATTTTTTCATATATATATATATATATATATATATATATATATATATATATTGTTTATATAAAAATATACAATCAATTTTTGTAGTTGAGATTTAGTGTCATCGATTCAGTGAATGCATTTATGACCCTTTGATAGCAAACAGACATGTGACAAACTATGTTCAAATTTACTGAAGAAAAATTAATTTCCTTACATAAAATTTATAAAAATTAACAAATTTTCATTTTGTTACTCCAACAAAAATTGGAGTCTATGACATTTCATATTTTATTTTGTGTTAGCTATTGTAAAAAATATAGAGAGACAAATTTGAAAATAAATCTAACCGATTTTTTTTAATCTGTACATTTTAGTCTCTTTATGAAGATAATTTAGTAAATTTTATCAATTATTTTGTTTTCTTAGGGTGACCTGTCATCCTCGATGTTAGAATTAATATTGATACTTAGCAATGAATATAATACTTGATATATTTGTAAACCCTAGAAAAATTTAATTTGTCTAATGTCATTAAAACGGTACTTCGGGCTAAAACCTGGAATTTTCTAGATCCTCGATAACTAAACGAACTTCACCTGCTGGAATTCGCCTCACTAAATCTGAAGTACTCCGCCGAATTTCGGGCTTCGACTCGAGATAGCTCAATTTAACGCCGAGGCATCGCTCAGCGCGCGCCTGGTATCATAGTCTAGGTTTACGACATTTAGGAACTGCGTGGGGTATCCACTCGTTGTTTTCGATATTGGCTTTTCATACCGAAGATCGAGAGTTGTATACAAATACCTAGATTAGTGGATGTTAATAATACATTTGCGGTGCATCGATTGCTTCTTTGTGTTCTTAACATGTTCCACTGGGAGATGTATTGTGGTCAGGTGAATATATGCACATGATAGAATGTATAGAAATTGAAGAACACTAGGGTTAGCAAACGTAACCTTAGGGGTTCGGAAAACGAATAAGCATGATTACGTAGGAATGCTTATTTATTAGTGTTTGACATTATGCACCACTAATGTGATAAATGAAAAGAGATGGCAAGTCGAGGGCGCGGATCGCAAAGGTCATTCCATGGCAGAGGCCGACCACCTCCCAAATTTTTAATCAAAGATTCATGGAGGGCATGGGCGGCATTTACTACCATTGTATTATCAAGGCAATGGGGATCAGTGGAGGACTAAGTAACTCCCACCTGTTTATAAGCATCATTCTCCGACATCGGTATGGACCTGGTGGTAGTCGATCATTGGTCTCACAAAGTCGAGAGGATTTCGAGGCTATGGAGATTACCCTCCGCTGCATGAGATCAACCTTAGCCACATTTCATTGGGAGGGAAGTCCCATATGCGGATCGGGTTAGAGCCTCGAGGATCCCGAGATGATGACACGTGAGAGTCTGTGAGCTCTTCATGGGGTAAGTTTTTCCAAGATCTCGCTAAGCATGCAAAGCCCGAGAGTCTCTGGAGTCAGGAAGTAAGGCGTATGATCAGGTTTTAAGTACGTAGCCAAGTTCACCAAATTGGCACGTTCGAGGATGCCAATTACAGGGCCATAAATATGGCCAAGTGCAGGAAACGAGAGACGTCTTGAAGTTGTCCATCCGGCAAGATCAGAGGGATTTCTCCCTACAAGACATGGATTCAGGTATCGACGCCATGGGCCTGAGAGGATAGTAGAGATGTAGGATGCACTGAGTATTCGAGATGCAAGTGCGAAGTAAGCAGAGGAAGGAGGGACCAACCTTTCTCTAGTTCCCAGAGCAAACATAAGACTCTCTATTCCATCCAGGATTTTAGGATGGAGCCGTGGCTATCAGGGCCAAGGCCAGGCCAGGGCTTCTAGTCAGTCAGACCGATGATATGTTTCCATTGACATCAGCCCGAACATGTGAGACGAGATTGCCTGCAGAGGCAGGGATCCTAGGTATATGACACCTCGCCCATTCACGTGGGACAAAGCAGAGCACACTTGTCTCTTCTCACCCTAAGATGGGCCGAGGGACCAATACCAAATTCTGCAGGTCGCACAGCACTTCTACACGCAGACAGGCTGTAGAGGCCGTGGCTTCAGGGGTCGAGGCTGAGAACGCAGCTCACGTCGAGACTTCACAGGACCCATCACCCATCACCCAACTGCTGATCGCCAATTACGTTGCAGAGCTACATCGCTGATGGAAGAGATTGATATTTTAGCACATCTTGTCATCGATCTTATGCGATGTTTTAGCGAGTGAGACTCACGGTGCACGGAGTCCCGCGGATTGGGTAGTGATTACTTGATATGATTTGATCAGAAAGAGATCCGGTGGATCGACGACGGATCTCCCACCGGCATCGACGCGCCAATTTGATGGTCATCATCTCGGCACGATCAATGACGACCGGTCATTGATTGCGATAGTAGGAGGATTACCGCCTCACACACAGATCTGCAGATTCGTAGGATCTTCTCGTGGGGAGAAGCATGATGTTTTACCCTGCATCATGCAATAACTCTGGGCCGGATGGACGTTTCGATGGGTTGGTTAGCGTCATACCCTAAGATGAGGGGAGATAGAATCTTGGTCTACCTCGGGTGGCTTCCAAGTAGCATGAGGATGTCTTCCCGATGAGCTACAGATTACCTCCGCACAGTGGATGTAGACTCGTATATTGAGTTACACCCTAAGACGCGCCATTTCTATGACTCCTCATACATGGCACATATTGAGTTGTAGGAACTGTCCAACCAAGCAGAATTGTTGGACAAGTGGTTTGATAGACCAGCAATTTCACCATGGGCGCTCCTACCCCGTTTACAAGAAGAAAGACAAGACTCTTCAATTGTGCATTGACTATCGACAGTTGAACAGGGTTACGATTAAGAATCAGTATCCATTATCAAGGATTGATGATTTGTTTGATCAACTGAAAGGGGCGCGAGTCTACTCCAAGATAGACATTCACACCGGTTATCATCAATTGAGAGTTAAGGAGATTGATATCCCTAAGACAATGTTTAGGACGCGGTATGGGCATTTCGAGTTCACGCAGATGCTCTTCTGCCGACGAATACTGGGCAAGATTCATGGATCTCATGCATAGGGTATTCCAAACCTACTTAGATCAGTTCTTTGTTGTCTTTGTTGACGACATTTTGATCTACTCCTAGTCCGGTGACTTATATGAGATCTATTTTATGATTACTTCCAGAAACTTAGTGGACCATCAATCAGATGCCAAGTTCAATAAGTGCACTCGCTTACTAAGTGTGAAATTCCTGACATGTCGTGCCTAGCCAGTGTTAGTAATCCCAGAAGGCTGAGGGTCGTTATGAGTTGTAGAGGTCAAGCCACCTCAGATACACAAAGCTAGGAATTCAAGGTGATATTACAGATCATGACTTGAGGATTTCGCCACAAATTCTCATCTCTCGACTAGATCAATTTCTATAAAATAAGCCTGAAAGGGGATGACTCAGGTGAGAAGGCATTCCAGACCAGAAAATGAGGCTTACTACAAATTCCTATTTTGATAGTCCTATCGGGGATGAGGTACGCTGTAATCGTGTGATGCCCCAGGACTTTGTTAGACGTGTCTGATGCGCTTCGAGAGGGTTATAGCTTATAGTTCCAGCAACAATCATGGAGCGCACTACTCCTGCCATTACGATCCGAGTCAAGTGCCATTATCTTTGCCTTAAAGATTTTGTGCCACTATTTGTATGGTGAACAGTTCGAAGTGTTTTCGCACTACAAAGTTCCAAGTATATTCACAAATGACCTCAAATAGCGAGGCAAACGTATGGATGGAGAGTTTGATGACTATGACTTCACTTTGCTTTACCATCCCAGTAAGGCAAATGTAGTGGCTGATGCGCCAACACAAAGCCACAGGAGTATCGCGCGAAGCCCGGGAGTGGCGTATGCTCAGGCATGGGGTGCTCCATTACACACACCGTAGATCAGCTCAAGGTACTTTAGGAGTCTGCGGGCTACGCTATCCCCATCGAAAGGTGGTGATTGGAGTCCCAGAGCAGACGCAGATATCGGGCCCATCAAGGATCGGGTATAGCTGGGTACGAGTATCGGTACCATTATCCACACAAATGGTAGTCTTCGAAGTATAGGGACGAGCTTATGTTTCAATTGATCGATTTGGAGAGGAGATCCTCGTGGAGTTCCATCGCTTCCTGCTTTGCCGCATCCGTGGCATGAAGACGTATCACGATCTTCGTCAGCCAAAGATTACTAAAGAGGGATGAAATGATACGTTGAGATTTTGTTCGGACGTGTCTCATGTCACAGGTCGGGCGTTGAGCATCGGCCAACAAGGCCACTTCAAATTCCATTGCAGTGAAGGGAAGTGGGAGCACGTCATGACGGACTTTCATGGACCCACTCGCCACCTGACACCGAGGAGGCATGGACGCGTATGGGTGATAGTGGACTGCCACCGCCGACACATTTTCTAGCGCACGATGACCTTCACACTGTGAGGAATTCGCTTCTGGTCAGATATTCTAGAGATTGCTTGACTCGCATGGCGTACTCAATGTCCATAGTATCGATCAGGATCCTAAGTTTCCCCAACACACTTTTGGAAGAGTTTCAAAAGGCCATGGGGACACAAGAACGATGAGCACCGTTTCTCATCCGAGATGCATGGTTAGTCAAAGAAGACCATACAGATTTTAGAGGACATGTTGCGAGCATGTATCTTGGATTTTAATGGTAGCTGGGAGGAGCACTTACCCTTAGTAAAATTCGCCTACAACAACAGTTATCAAGCGAGTATACAGATGGCACCCTATGAGGCCTTGTATGGGAGGCCAAGGGATCCTCGATTTATCGACGTGAGGTGGGAGAGAGAGTCCCATCACCCGGGTCCCTGATCCGATTAGAGACACTCGAGAAGGTGAATTTGATCTCTAAGCGCCCTCCCATGGCCCATAGTAGATAGATGGGCTACGCGACGCACTCGCGCCGACTCCATAGAGTTCGAGGTGGGTGATCACGTCTATATTAGGCCCTTCGAGGTACTCGATGGCGGGCACACGCATACTCCAGCCGGGCGCTTACCATCGAGTTTATCTGGGTGTCCATGAGGTTCCACGTTCCATGCTCCCGCTAGCAATTTCTGGCATCTAGCTCATGTAAAGGATTAGTGGGAGAGATTACTGTTGATATTGATGGGACCTTCGAGGAGGGACCAATGTGATCTTGACAGTCGGATCGATTTTGCGACTTAAGACCATGAGGCTAGTGAAAGTAAGCATGGCAACACCGGTGTGGAGTGGGAGGAGGAAACTTGGGAAAGTTATGACACGACGCGGTCACCTATCCTTTCCTATTTGAGGATGAAGGTGCGTTGTCTAATATTGGAACTATAATAACTATTGCATATGCATGTGTTTATGTGTGCTAGTGTGTGTGAATTCCCCTGGGACTAAATTCGTAGGGAGAAGAATGTAAACCCAGAAAAATCAATTATTCTAAAAAATGAGAAATCCGGGTACTGGTCGAAATCGAAACTTTCTAGATCCGATGACAAAACCGACTTTCACCATTGAATTCGTCTCGCGAAATCTAGCCATCTACTTAAATTCCATCGACCAAGACAAATGACTTCACATTTTCGAGGCATCTGGATGTTTGATTATCACAAGGCATGATCATGCGATGCCACATGGCACTTAGGGAGTGACACATGGCATGAGCCATGTGGTGCACTTGTGTGAATGGATCACATTGAGTCATGTGTCAAATGAGGGAAATTATAGGAAAAAGAAAAATCAAGAAAATAAGGAAAATTTATGAAGAAGACAAGTGGTAATCAAGGAAAGTGGGGGGAAGTTTCCCCCAGTTTTTGAACAATTCGGTCAATGACAATCAAAAAGAGAGAAAGAGAAGAGAAAATGAAAGAGAAAAGAGAAAATGAAAAAAAGGAGGTTAAGAACAAAAAAAGGAAGTACTGTGGATAAGGAGGAAAAGAAAGAAGAAAAAGAAAGAAATGAGGGGAGAGAAAAGAAGGAAGAAACGAATTGTGAGAGAGAGAGAGAGAGAAAAAAAAAGGGTTCCACTTCTCTCTAAGATTTATGAAAATCAGACCGTAGGTTTCGGGCCGGGAGACCCGAAAAGTCGATCCACGCATCACAAGCTACATGGGTACCAAAATCTTAGAGTTCTCACACACCTACGAGGTAGGAATTTTCCTACTTTGATTATTTCTAGCCTAAAGGTCATTTAATGGCATGAACGTTCTTCGGGTCGGTAATTCAGCCGTGATTCAGTCCCGAGATTTTGGGACTTAATATTGGAAATTTTTGGGATCGGGTTCTGTACACTTCGACTGCGGCCGAGATTTGCTTTGATCCCGGACCGATGTCTTCAAGCCATGATGTGTTTTGGTATCACAATGACTTAAGAGCGAATGGAACCAAAATGGTTTGCAGCCATGAAGGGACGTAGAGGTGCCCTATTTTTATGCAGTTCAAGATTGCATTTCCACACGGTATGCGCACAATATGTTAAAAGATCACACAAGCTGATATGCCTTGATGAGATGTGAATCATATGGTAGGTAGAAAATATAATTATCCATGTTTTGGTAATGTTGTATGTAGCTCTCATTATGCATGTAACATGATATGGCATGAAATGGCATATTCGCATTTCATATGCACCGGACATCGCATCAAGTCAGGTGTGTGTGCATGGTATTGATTATTCACCATTCTTGGTAAATGTGTAGTGAGCTCCTGAATCGGGGACAACGTCCAAAATCAGACTCATAGGTGCATAAAATAATAATAAATCGTGTGTGTTTGGGTGAAACAAGATGGGGCATATCCCCCCCTGGGGTGAAATACCTAAATTTTATTCTCAGTTAGACATATGTATCCAGAATGAAAGTTCGCTAAAGTACTGGCGTGCAAAGTCCGTTTGTGAGACCCTAGAAATTGCTACTAAAAAAACACCTGGATTTGATAAATTAAAATAAATATCGGGAGGGTTGTCCAATGAGTTTAGTCATCAAGGTGAAACACGACCTGTTTCACACTTAGCAAAAGGTGAGCTCTGGCCAGACTCGAGTTATGGGAATGAGGAGTCCCATCTCATGCATAGACATGAAATATTCCATATAGGATTGCATTTTATGTAAGGAATGTGTCGATGTATGCATGTGCATTTAGGTGGGGAGTAGCCCTTGTAGGAGAAATTTTCTAATAGGCATTGCTCACCCCGTCGTGGGATCCCCTTTCAAGTACAAAGAGTGTACAAGGAGACAACGATCTGACGAGGCTGTGATTTGTGAAGGAGGCCGACATGTGGCCTTGAGTAACATTTTTTTCACGCACAGCGCGAGAGCCAAATCCAAGCAACAATCAAAATGGTCCACTCGAAATTATAAAAAACCAGTGGTATTCTCGGTCCCTTCACTACTACTGAAATCACTTTGGTTCCATTCACAAATCATTGTGATTCCAGTTCATCAACAAAACCCAAGATCGGCCCGTGGTCAAAACCAAATTCAACATGTCCAGACTTCACCCATAACCAATCCCAAAATTCCAACATTCGCCCCAAAAATCTCGAGATTCTGCAACACACCGTAGCCACCACCCTGCATTACGCCCATGCCATTAAATGGATTTTATGATAAAATCCAAGTAGAAAATTCCTCACCTAGCGGAGTTTCAGAGTCCTGTTATGGCACCATCGCAGAAGCTATGATGCGTGGATCGATTTCTGCCTTTGCTTCGATTTAAACTCATTTTGTTCATAGTTCTTGGGAGAGTAAGGAAACCCTTTTTTCCTCTCCTTTCTTTCTTCCTTCTTTCTTCTCCCTCCTTTCTTCTTTCTTCTTTCTTTCCTTCTCACTTCAAGACTTCCTTCTTATTTAGCCTTCTCCTTTCTTTCTTTCTCTTTCCTCTTTCTTTTCATTTTCTTTCTCTTTTCTTTCTTCTCTTCTTCTTCTTTTGACAGTCATTGAATGGCCAGTTCAAAGTGGGGAAATTTCCCCCACTTCTCTCGACAGTCACTTGTCTTCTTCTCGTTCTTTCTTAGTTTTTTGATTTTTCTTTTCCCATAATATCCTCATTTGGACACATGGCTCAATGTGATCCATTCAATATTAGTGCACCACATGGCTCATGCCATGTGTCACTCCCTAGTGCGCCATGTGGCATCCGTACGATCATGTCACGGTCATCCGACACCCGATACCTCAAAAATACGAATTCGACCGTCCCTAATTGCTCTAAATTCAACTGGTAAATTAGATTCGTGGAGACGACCCAACCCACTGAGTCTGTTTCATCATCCGAGATCTAGAAGGCATGATCCATGTGGTGCACTTGTGTGAATGACTCACATTAAGCCATGTGTCAAAGAAGGGAAATTATAGGAAAAAGAAAAATCAAGAAAATAAGGAAATTTGTGAATAAGACAAGTATAAATGGAGCGAAAAGTTTCTGGTGTTTCCACTTTTGAAATAATCTTGGCCAATGACAATCAAAAAAGAGAGAAAGAGAAGAGAAAATGAAAGAGAGAAACAGAAAATGAAAAGGAAAGAGAAAAGGAAATGAAAAAGAAAGGTGGTTAGAACAAACAAAAGAAGGAAGTGGATAAGGAGGAAAAAGAAAATAAGAAAAGAAAGGAGGGGTATGGTGGCGAAGGAGAACAAATGTGAGAGAGAGAAAAAAAGTGTCCCACTTCTCTCTCTAAGATTTTCGAACGGACCGTAGGTTTTCAAGTAGGAGCAAAGGTAAAGTCGAATTCACGACCGCGAGCTACGTGGTACCAAAATCTTGGAGTTTCGCCACACTCACGTAGGTAGGGAATTTTTTCTACTTGGATTATTTCTAGCCTAAGTATCATTTAATGACATGAGCTGCTCTTCGAGTACGAATCGTCAGTGGATTCACTCCGAGATTTTGGGACTAAATATTGAAAAATTTTAGGACTGGTTCTGGACAATCCCGGACTGTGTTAAGATTTGGTTTTGATTCCGAGACTGATGTCTTCGGGTTTTGTTGTATGTTTTGATATCACAGTGATTCAGTGACGAATGGAACCAAAAATGGTTCGTAGCCGTGAAAGGACCAAGAGGTGCCCTGTTTTTATGGGTCCGAGATTAGGGCCATTTTATGTGTCACGCTTGATTAAATAACATGTTGTGTGTGAAAAGATCATGTTGATATATGCTCTTTCGATGGATGTGTGAATTATAATGTATAAAATATAATTATCCATGTTTTAGTAATGTTGCATGTGTTTTATTATGCATGTAATATGATATGGGTATTATTCGCATTTCATATACATGGGAACATCGCATCAAGTCGAGCGCAGTGTGCATGGTAATACATCTACCCCTGGGTGAATGTGTAGTGAGCTCTAAATTAGACAACGTCTAAAATTGAGACTCATAGGTGCATAAAATAATAATAAATTTTGTGTGTTCGGGGTGTGAAGCAAGATGGATAGGATCCCCTGCGCTTAAAGACTCAAATTTTATTTTTGCTGTATATATGTATCCAAATGATGAAAGTTCGCGAAAAGTAAACAAAGGCGTGCGAAGTCTGGCTATGAGACCTCAAAATTCGGCTACCCACAAAACACATGGGATTTGATAAATTAAAATAAATATCTGGGAGGGTTGTCCACGAGTTAAGTCATCAGTAAAACACCAATGATCGGTTTTCACACTTAGCATCGCGAAGTGTGAGGGAGCCTGCTAGACTCGGGGTTGCGGGCATGAGTACCCCATCTCATGCATGACATGAAATATTCCATATAGGATTGCATTTTATTTATGAAAATGTGGTTTGATATGTATGTCATTGCATGTGCATTTAGGTGGGAGTAGCCCTTGTAAGAGAATTTTTCATCAAGTATTGCTCACTCCCATGGGACCCCTTTTCGTGCATGTGTGGAGCGCATATGAGACGGCAAGCCGACAAGGTCAGTGGATTTGCGAAGGAGGCCGACATGTGGCCTGAAAATATTTTTTTGTAAAATTGTTTTTGTATAAAATGATTTTTATAAAATTTTTAGACTATTGTATAAATAGTCGTATATAATTATAGTAAAAGGGTCGTGGATCGGGACTCCCCTAATGCGATCAGAATTATTTATTTCTTTACATATTTTAAATGTAAATATGAATGAAATGGATCCCGGCGAAGGGATGTATGGAAGTAGTATCGAACCTAGCATCCATGTGTAGTCGCATCGGTCTTGTACCAAGACTTAGGTGTAAGATGACCTAAGACAGAACAAATTTCGCGGCCGACTGAAAGAGTCATCAGGACCCCTGTGCTCACATTACAATATTGATCTTTTTGGCAAGAAAATGTGTACAAATTACTAATAGTCATCTATTTATGGGATATGTGGACGGTCATTGTGAGAATTTGATATTTTCTCTTTGAAGTGCAAAGTTAATATAGGTTAGAAGCAATCTCCTTCAGATATTTGTGGACGAAAAATGCTAAGAGCTTTAACGATACAATGCTAGATTATTCAAGAAACATCCAATAACAATCGTCAATAATGAAATGACCTAATAAATACATTAAATTTTGAAATTTTATTGAAACAATGAAGCATATAAATTCGTACTTGGTAGAAAACATACCTAACCCAAAACCCTAGAGTTCAAAACGGGTATTTCCTTCTCCTCAACCGTGTTTTACAAAATTCTTATGAAATTCTAGAGATCTATTTACTTATCTATAAGATATACGGGAACAATGGTCTTTGGTTCAATGGACTTACTAAAGCAAGGAAGAAGATGGAATCATAGGCCTATAGATAGTCAATATTAAACCTGATGATGCCTTTTTTCAACCGGACTGGGCTAGAGCGTGTCGTTGTTTCTGCCGAATCAGGGCCGCCGTGGATCGGTTCAAGGCTCGGATCGTCAATGCGAGATAATCATATTGATAGCTCATTTGCTGTTATGTCCCATGTGTGCCAAGAAGAGCAGTGGCGCTCATCTGCATCACTCCTTCGCTGACACCCAGTTCACACGAGAGAAAGATGATCGAGGCTTAGCTTTGCACTCACCACGGTGGCTTACATTGAGAAAGCATATTCCAACATATGATTGATTCTCCATTGACGTATATTCTTCCAACATCTGATTTGATTAGATATTGTATAAATATTTAAATGATCCCGCTGGTGGATCCCGCTGATCCGCAAGATGAGTCACTATCATGAATTATCTTATTTTGCTGGTGAGATCGAAGGATCTATAAGATAATATGTTATTGGGAATTATTCTATTTCTTATCGATGGGATTTGCTTGATTCAGAGAATACGGGCTTTCTCGATACTCCATAACCTACTTTGGGCCGAGCTGACTACCTTCATTCCAGTCGGCGTCAAAGGCCTGAGTGTTTCAATGGGCGTACTTCTTCTTTGGTTTGGCGAGTGGGCCTGCGAGCCCATTTTTCAAACCCTATCAGTAGATTACTTCACCAAGTGGGTTGAGGCCGAACCTTTGGCCACAATCACATAACTAAAGATACGCAATTTTGTGTGGTGAACCATAATATGCAGGTTTGGTATCCCAAGAGCCCTGGTATCAGACAATGGAAAGCATTTTGACAACGCCAAGTTCAAAGATTTTTGTGCCGAGCCTGACCAAGAATTATTACTGCCCCTCAAGACATCCAGTTCAATGGTCGCGTGGTCACCATCAGAACCCCAGGCCGCATTGAATACCAAATTGGAAGATCTTAAAGGCAAATGGGTGGAATACCTCCTCGAGGTGTTATGGGCCTACATCACGCCAAGAAGTCAAAGAACCCATGAAACCCCATTCGCCCTAAATTGCAATCGAAGCAATACCTGTCGAGGCTCAAAGTCCCTAAGGATCAAGTCGGCAACAATGGAACACACGACGAGGCCTCCGCCACAAATTCGACCTCTTAGGATGAAAAGAGTGAGCAGTGTCCTAAGGCACACTAAGATTACCAAAGGAAGACAATGAGGCATTATAACCAAAAAGTCAAACCCATGAGCTACATTGCCGCAGTGACCTAGTCTTCAAGAAGCTCCTACCAAAGAAGGAAGAATCCACAGATGGAAAACTAGGGCCCCAACTTGAAGGCCCCTTACATCATATCCGGGCCATTAGACCGCAATTACGTAGCTCCAGACAGAGGAGGAAAAATTTACATCATGCTTGGAATACGAACTTTAAGCGTTTTTATCAAGACCGCTTTGTAATCTTAAATAAAGCATTATCAATTTTCGTATGACGATTTGCCGCGCATCGGGTTATTTTATTAGATCGCCTCAAACAAACAAATGTAATGTGAAAGTTCATGATCGTAAAGGAAAATGCCTCTCTCTTTATTCCAATCAAATTACATTCCAGCCATAATCGCAGTGTAACATCCCGAAATATACCCTAGCGCTTTGGACTTGTTTGTGGTATATTAAAAGCTAAATATGGAATTTACTAAAATAAAACAAAGACCCTGAATTAATTCGAGAGCCAAGGGTAAAGTGGTAATTTACCACTTGAGGACTTAAGTGTTATAAGATGAAGAGATGGGATTAAAGCAAATATAGAAAAAGGATGAAACACAGAGATAAAAGAGAAAATGGGGGCCAAAATGCAATTATGAAAACTTAAAACAAAAGAATGGGTTTTTGTCTTGGCCAAACATGGCCTTAATTTGGGGATCAAAATATCTTATATTTGGTCTCCAAAAGATAGAAAAACGGGAGAGAAGAGAAGGAGAGAAGAGAAGAAGAAGAAGAAGAAAAGAAGAAGAGGAGGAGAAGAGGGAGAAGCCAAGCAAGCCAAGGTATGGAACTTGGATTTTATGTATGGAAACTGAAATTGTGTATGGATTAGGAATTGCTAGGGTTTCATTTGGCCATTAATTTGTTCTTTTTCTAGGTTTTTGTTAAGCAAACAATTTAACCTAGATTATAAAAGAAAGTTTGGTGGAAAAGCCCTGCATGAAGGAGTAGATATGGGAATCCTTCAAAATTCCAAGGATTAGAGAATCGGGGTGAATTTTGGTATGAATCCCAGGATTCTTTACAAATTAAAAGTGTTTGTGAGTTCCCTGGTAGGATTCCATGTTAGTTTTGATTAAGGATGTATTAGAGTGATCTATGGATGAAAATGTATTAAAGGGGGAGAAAATACCCATTCCTTGCATTTTGGATTGGCATCTACAACTTGAGCTCAGACCGGTACAATTTCACTCGTCATTTTTGGGCTGCTGTACTGATACAACTTGAGCTGTACCGGTACAACTTGTTCGTTTCTCTCTGCTCAATTCGGGCCATATTTGGGCCAACTTACCTACTTCTTATCCGACGGGTGATCAAGTGGGCAATTAAAATAAGACTTCAAGGAGAACAAAAACTTAAAGAGAAGGAATCGCCAAATTTGATCCTCTATGTGGCCCAAAAATACACTCTAAGTGGGACCATGTGCAAACCAAACTCTAGTTTCAGTATTGAACATAGAGAAGTCCCAAGGTTTCTACGTAGCTTGAGTTCCGGTTCTCCGAATTGGGTGATTCCAGTTGGAATAGAACCCTTGAAGACCTTAGCTTTAAATGAGTATAAGGATATGTCAAAATATGAAGTCAAGACCCTGGAAAATGAGGTACAAACTGGTTCCTAGAAAATATAAATTACTTAGCTGGCATGAAAATGCCATAACTTTGCCAAAGATTCAAAGGGATTGATTCCAATTCCTAAGTAAACTAGATTCATAGAGGAATGAGAATATATGAATGAGGTATGATTTCATACACATCATACTATATAAGAATATGAAGTGCTACATGTAATAGTCATGAAACATGAATATGATATGAATATAGGATTATATGATGTATATGTCAGTAAGATATGATGAGATATGATAGAACATGTCATAAGATATGATAGCTCCAAAGTACACACAAAATGATAGGCACATATGAATATAAGAGTAAATGATAGTGAATATATGATAGTTATACCAAATGAACAAGATGGAACATGCTAGGAACACATGATAGAAATGTAAATGCTAAGAACGATAGAGATAAGTAAAAGATGACAAAGTATAAGAATAAGTATATGTGAATGATGTGCATAGTAAAGACATGACAGAGTAAGCAATATAGAAAGTATATGAATGCATGAAGACATGACAGAATACGAAATGATATAAAGAGATATGAATATGAAAGCTATATAGGAATATATGAATACAAGAGGCATAGATGGTCATGATATATGATGTATTAAAACCAAATGAAAAGGATATGAATATATGTATTAGAAATATGAGAATTTAATATGAAGCTACGATATGAGAAGAACTAATACAAGAGTAAAGTATGATAGTATATATGCATAAGCAATTATGATAATGGAATAGTTATTCATGCTTATGAGATATGCACATAAAATGTAATAAAGCCGATCACCGCTAGAACCCGGTAGAAGGATAGATAGGCATGCCTATGTGTGGAAGATACAAAGCTATTGAATGATATTCATAGACGTGTATTGAGGCCCCGTTGGTCGATGATATAGATCCGGTTGGGATCGTGCGGCCCGCAAGGGTCACCACAGACAGATCACCGCCTCAGATAAAGGATAGTACCACCTGCACCGATAGCATATGACATAGGTCACCGGTCTCGCATGCGATGATGCCTTCGTATTGACAGACATAGATCACCGCCTGCACGCGATAGTACCTTCTCAGGCACATAGCTTCGTATCCGCCTAAGGTATTTGCAGACATGAAATCAAAAAGGCAATGATAAGGAATAGAAGATAAGGACCTGATATGAGTAGCGCGATAGCACCGCTTATGCGATGAAAGTACGCATAATTTATGAAGAACAAGTAGTACAAGATAAATTGATATGTAAATAAGATATGAACACAAGAAAAAGCAATAAAGTATACAAAGCACAAAGTATAGGATAGATAGAATAAGAACGTACAAATGTATATGAAGGGATAGGAATAGTACAGATAACGTGATGAAAAGGGCAAGATTAATACCTATAATAGAAAGTATACAATAGTACAAGTATGAAAGAAGAACGTAATAAATCAAAGAACCGAAAGATGAAAAGACATAGACTAGACATGATATAACCTAAAGACAGGAACACGAAGACATATGACAAGTGTGAAAGATAAACACATGACAAGTATAGAATATGCAAAGTATAGAACAGGAATACAAAGAAAAGTATAGATAAGAGATAGGCCAAAGACATAGAATATGTAATGCAAGATTCATTACGCAATTAAATGTGTAGATGATAAGTAATAAAGTTATATAAATATGTATAGATAGATAATATGCATATGTATAAGTCAGGATACGCTATCATGGTCAGTCTATGCTTATGTTCCCACTGTTAAAAGCTTAGGTAATTGTGTTCAATCCAGTGAAAACTAAGACAAGGATAGAGACAGACATTCCACATCAACAAAGCAGCCGACTTAGAGATAGGTGCTCACGTCATTGCCTGTAATCTCTAATGTGCTTGGTAATAGAAAATGGCATATGTATATCAAACACTTTGTATATGTGTATAGATTGTGATGGACACCACTCCAGTGGTAGTTCTTTGTATGTATAAAATGATTTTTGTTTTACGTAAATTATTTGTATACCCACTGTGCATGTGTACCGCCTCGAGAAAGAACAGTCACCTCAAGAGTCCCAAAACAAAGTACAAGTGAAAATATATAGTATAGATAGTGGTCGCCCGACTTCGGCCTGATCCGCCACCTGGTCGGGTCGGATCCCAAAGTGACAAGTAGTGTCATCCAAGACACTCGAAGTGCTACACAAGATGCGCCTCCCCAAAAAAAAAAAAAGCCCCTAAGAAGCCAAAGAGGAAAGGAAAACGAGATGAAAATAAAGAGAAGAAGAGTGTAGAGTGGAAAAGAGGAGAAGAAGAGCAAAAGAGGAAAAGAGAAGAAGAAGAAAAAGCGGATGCAAAGAGTTTAAGGCCAGCGAGTGGAAAAGGAGAATGTGAGATGTAAGAAAAAAAGAGCAAGGAAGAGGAGAATGAAAGAGGAAGAAGAGAAGAAAGGAGAGGAAGAGAAAGAAGAATGTAGACAGAGAGCGGTACAAGAAATGTACCGCCCTTCCGGACGCATTCCCCTAAAGACGTGCCTGTGGAATAACATAACTCCCATAAAGGGGAGACTAGTGAAAAACACAACTCCCACAAGCATAGGTCCAATAAAACTGAACCAGAATCTTCAAGCGGATCCCCGGCGAAGACGATCAAGCCTCGACGCTTCATTTCAAGTAGATTTGAGTTACACACCTGGAAGGGCAGAATCTCCAAAGTATGGGTTCCATAGCAACGGAGCCGCCATTTGTATAAGAAGGCCAAAGCACTCTGGAATTCGCAAGAATCGCTTCCAATTCTCCACGAACCAAAGATTAGCAAGACACTCACAGATCTTTCCAAAATCGAAGTCGAACGACTCAGACGCAACGGCTCGGCCACAGTTCGACGATCAGACAGCCATGCAAATTCTAAGACGATCACCAGTTATTCAAATTCTGACAAGGCCTTAATACCGAGCTCCAAAGAATTTCATTGACGAGTTCACTTACTCGCACAAGCCATGTGTTTAAGAGTCAACCGCCAGTTATTCGTACCACAAGGTTCAATGAGCTCACTGCCACACTGATTCCCCTGGTCTCACCTCGATCAAGACTGGAACCCAGTTCCGAGGCGGACCGAACTCCGGACTCTTAATTTTTTTTTGTTTTCAAAGCCGAACTCAGACTCATAGGTATGGCCCACATCTTATAAATGTAATCAAAATCCTTACATATTAAGACATACAAAGAACTACCACCGAGCGGTGTGTCCATCAAAATCTACACACATATATCGAGTCCCATTTACAAATACAAAACCGACTTTACAATTACAACAGAGCTGAACCTACATGTAGTGAACCTCTACTAGTGTGCTGGCCCAACTGGAAGCGGATGTTTTCATATGTCTTCTCCTGTACCTACACGAATTAAAAACCCGTGCTAAGCTTTACGCTTAGTGGGAAACATTTCTTATACAGAAATCCATGCATTTATACTGAATCACAAATAACATTTAACAAAGAATAGATAATGGTCTTTAGGGAATACATATCACGTATTTACATACATAATTATCCTTATAACAAACTTATGCTTGTTCAGATATCTCGTCTACGGTACTGAACTTATACTTATAACAAACTTATACTTACTCAAATGTTACACTATGGCGCATCTTATTCTTATTCCTGGCTCGTAGACACATACTTATTTAAATTCCTCGTATGCGCAGATCGATCTTATACATATAATTTATACTGGGAGGTACTATCCACATACCTATACTTATCTCGTTTATACTTGTTTCGACCGTAGGAGTTACATATCTTATGCTTATAGCTGTGGGTACTTATACACGCACTGTACTTATATCTTATCTCGCACTTCGAGTTTGCTTAACCCATGCTTATACCATAGGGCTTATACTTATACTACTGAGTTTACACTTGTCTGGGAGGTACCGTGAGGTACTACGTAGATATTAATGAACGTGATAATTCGGTATTACTTTAACTTATCCTTATAATGGGAGTGACCAGGTACTACAAAACTTATAATGGTACTTCGTATCTTATACTTGTACTACGTGGAGCATATCCTTGTCTTACTCGATCTTATACTCTGTTTTACGTAACTTATTCTCAGGCTTCTGATCTTATTCAGACTTCTGATCTTACACGGAGCTTATTCTAATACAAAAGTACCTCAGAGGTACTACGTAGATATTACTTAACGTATAATTCAGATCATGGAACTTTATTCTGTATTTGATCTTATACGTGTATTACGGAACTTATACATGTATTTCAGATCTTATACATGTCTTACAGAGCATATACTTGTCTTACGAATCTTATATTTGTTTTACAGAACTTATTCTTGTATTTCGGATCTTATTCATGTGCGGCGTACCCGTAGTACGATAAGCTCCAATGCATCGTAATCATATCACATGCAATGTCAAATCGACTTATGCAGATACATATCAGAGTTATGGATGATTAGTCCATAGCAGTACTGCATCACAACAGATACATATACCGGATTCACATGATTCGAACATATCCAAAAACAAACAGACATTCGCTTATATCATAATCATATTCAGAGTTACACTTGCTTGGAGGTACCCGTAGGTACTACTAGACTTATACTTATATTACAAAACTTATACTTATTTTACTGATACGAGAGTACCCGTAGGTACTACATAGATTAATCAGATACAGGAGTACCCGTAGGTACTATATAACAGATACAGAGGTACATTCAAACCTTTACTCTTATTCTTTATTTAGAGTCTTATCATATAAATCAAGCTTAACTACCCACTAATCATATAAGAAATGAGGGGATGCAAAGACAATAAGTATCCGCGATACTATACGCATCATGTCAGAATACGCTGTGGAGGCCAAAGCACCATTCAGACATGCCCGCCCACGAACAGAGTGTCAGAAGACTCGCCAGAGCGGCCGGCACCGATCAGACGTGTTCGCCACCCACCAGAGTGTCGTGAGCACCAAAAGTAGAGTGCCAAAGCACCGATCAAGACTTGTCTCCATTCCGCGCAAATGTGAGGTCGTGAGCACCGCCAGGAGTATCGGCACCGATCAAAAACGTGGTCGCCCACGCAAACAGAGTGTCGGTAGCACCAAATGTGGAGTGTCAAGCAATCGAATGAACGCCCACTCATTCATTCTGTCCTAGGTAGTCATATCATCTTATGTCTTTTAGAACTCATAACTATCTTTATCACCTTCAGGTTCATGATATATTGCTTTTCAGTTCATTTCACTTATTTTCATATTTCATATCATATCATGTTTCATGAATATCTATACATTTGCATTTCCTTATACTTTTCTCGTTTCATGCCTATTATATATGGCATGCCATATACTTGTACAAGATGATGCTTATGTATTCACACATCATTCATGTATTCTTGTCCCTCAATGAATTATTCTACTGTGAAATTGGAATCATACCAATTGATCATCCAAACTCAAGTTACATTTTCATGCCAAACTAGTCAATTTACCGATTTTACTCAAGGGACAGTTTGCAATACTCATTTTCCAGTGCCTTGATTCCATATTTGACACTGGTTCTTTGTACTCCTTTAAATCTAAGGTGCTAAGGGTTCTCCTCCAACTGGAATCACCTAAATCGGAGCACCGAAACTCAAGTTACGTCCGAAACAACCGGGACTACACTATGTTAAAAACTCAAACTTAAATCGCTTGAACATAAATTTCCCACTTGGTGAATTCTTTGGGCCACAGAGTCGTGCCGGGAGGGTGTACCTACTTCAGATGTCTGCTCATCTCAAGTCTAGTTTACCTATAAACTTGAAATTCATTCTAAATCTGATAAGAAATGAGCAAAGTTATGGCCAAATACGACCACGTCAAAACGTAGTATCGTGAGTTACACTACCCGTATTCTATTGTGCCCTTGAATTTTGCCTTAATGTGTGTTTTTCTTCCATTTTTCCATATGTTGATACCCAAATAAACTCACACTCCATATACACATCAAACCACTCCAAATTCATCTTGAAATGGTGGTTTCGAATCGCATTCATCTTTCAACACATGTTTCTTCAAAAACCTTTCATGAATACTCCCAAACAACTCTAATATGGGTCATAACCCATACACAAACCAAGCACAAAGATTTGTTAGGGTTTGTTCTAAACACTAACTCAATTTCTTTCCATTTAACCATAAATCCAACATCAAAGGGAGGATTCTATACTCTTGATTCCATTTAGGGTTTTACCACCCCTATTTTCAAGAAATCTAAATGGGATGAAATCCTAACAAAACCCTAGGTTTGAAGAGACAAGCTATTACCCACACAATTGCATGGTAGTGGAACTTCATACAAACTTTAGAATTCCATGAGTTCCATACCAAAATAATGAACCATACCTTTTGTTTCATTTCTCTTTCTTCTTCTCTTCATCTTCCTCTTTCTTCTTCTTCTTCTTCTTCTCCCTTTCTCCTTTCCTCCACTCTGGGCTTTTCCTTGCCCAAAATGAGTACCAAATTTTGTCTTAAATCAAAATATCTTCTTAGGCCATGTTCAGTTCTAAAAACCCATTTTTTGGGTTAAGTTTTCATTTTTTGCATTTTAGTCCTTCAATTCCTCTCTTTTGCAATCTGGGTTAGGCATAATTCTATTTTAACCCATAAACCTTTTCATCTTATGACTTCTATGCCCATTCGAAAATTACACATTCGCCTCTTAAGTATCAGACAATTTCCGGTTTCTCAATATCCATTTTGTTCGTATGACCATTTAAAATTCAATTTATGCCTACAAAATACCCTAAATAAGTCCGAAATCCACAGAGTACATTTCGGATGTTACACTAGCAAACAAGATCGACGAGCTCGACCATTTGGTGACAAAGCCACGCAACCAAAGAAATGTGATCACCAGTTATTCATCCCATTAAGGCCTTAACGCCCGAGCCCGCCAGCCTCTCGCCTTTAACAAGCCTGACTACTCGCACAGCCATGAAGCCTAAGAGTCATATCACCAAAGCACCAACCAAGGCCTCGCCGAGCCCAACAGCCTTAGTTGTAACGAGCTCAATCCACTCCGCAGATAGGCCATGCACTTAAGAGTCGATCACCAGTTATTACAAATCCCACAAGGCCCTCGTGACTGAGCCTGAAGAATACCGACGAGCTCGACTACTCCGAGACAGCCATGCGTGAACCAAAGAGTCGATCGCCAGCTATTCAACCCCACGGCCTCAAATACCGGAGTCCAAAGAATTTAGTCTCGACGAAAGCTCGACCACTCCGCACAGCCACGCAGCCTAAGAGTCAGATCAACTCGTGCTATCTCAAATCTCCATAAGGCCCTCAAATACTGCAGCCTCCAAGAGGGCCCGCTCGACGAGATCGACCACTCCGCACGTGCCATGCAAACGAAGAGTCGTGATCACCGCGCTATTCACCCCACAAGGTCTTCGCCAGAGCCCAAAGAAATTCGGGCCACGAGCCTCGACTACTCGTACAGCCATGCACCAAAGAGAGTCGACACCAAAGTTATTCAAATTCCACAAGTATTCGGGCCGTGGAGCCCAAGAGCCTTAGTCTGACGAGCCGACTACTCTACACAGCCATAAAATTCTTAAGAGTCAACCACCTCAGCCATTCAAATTTAATAAGCACCAATACCAAGCCCAACCAGAAATTTCGCTTTGATCGAGTCTGACCACTCAAGACAGTCACGCAAATTCTAAGAGTCGATCGCCCTTAAAGATTCATCCCACAAGGCCAAAGACCGTGAGCCCAAGAGCCTTAGCTCGACGAGCTCGACCACTGCGACAAATGCCATGCGTACCAAAAGAGTCGATCAACAGCCATTCACCCCATTAAGGCCCGCCCCGAGTCTGCCAGCCTTGGGCTGGACGAGTTCGACCACTCCGCACAGCTATAAAATTTAAGAGTCAAATCGCCTCAGCTATTCAAATTCCATAAGGCCTCGGGGCTGAGCCCTACAGCCTCAATTCTCATAGAGGATCAACTTACTCAACTCATACCATACAACCCAGGAGCCGTCAACTCGGGGATAGTGTCTAAATCAAAGCAGCGCAACTCCAAGAAATTAGTTCAATCCATACCGAATTAAACGCGAAATACAAGGTAAGTGGAGCATGTGCTGCAAAAGAACATTTATTAAGGAAAAGGCTACATATGTCCTGGGTCCCAGGCCTAGCAAAAAATGAACAAAATAAAAATCGACGTCAAGCAAGCGAAGAGGTGCTGGAACCGTGCATCGAAGGAGGAGCAGAGGGTGAAGTAAGGGGAGCTGGCCTCACGGTGTCCGGCTCTCCGTAATAGTCGCCAGAGAGGACCTCACCTCCGTCACTAAAGGGATGTCGTTTGAAGTCCAGGTCTAGGTAGGCACAGCGCCTTTCCTCCCCAAAGGCAAGCCAACGTAAGCCCATTAAGTACAGCCTCATCCTCAATCTTCCTATAACTTTCATCTCGCCGGAGCAACTGTGAGTTACTTGTTGATGAAGATCCCCACGCAGCCCACAGACTCCTCGGCCAAGATTCGCCGAAGTTCAGAGTTTCAGAGTAGTCTCACGACGAGCCCCGTCCAACAACGCCGTCTTATCGCGCAGTTCGTCTTTGACTGCACGTAGCTCTTCCTTATACTTCTGCAGCTCGCCCTGGGATGTAAGAAGTTCATCTCTAACCATCTCTAAGCTCATATCGCGCATCGCGTTCGCCTCGCCTCTGCAAGAAGTCATTTTCAGGTACCGCAAATTTCATCCCAAACCTCCTCGAAGCTCGCCTCTACCGGGCCTCTTCAAGCCGGTTTTTCTGGTCTCATCTTCTTACCCCACCCGAGAACGTGCCGACGTATGCTTCAAATCGCATTTGCTTCACCGCTCCCTACTACATTACGCTACACCCGATCCCGCAAATTCAATCCGGGATGTGTGGAAGCCACCCTCGCCTTGTAAACCCGGGCAGCTTTGGCACGGCCTTCGTTTAGATTGGCTTTTTCGCTAAACTCTTCAAATGAGTAGCCACCTCGCACACCCAAAGACAAGATCAACATCTAACACAGATCAACACCCAACTCAGTCGAAATCGCATTAACGACAAGATATGGAACCATGCAGGCAACCCCCGAGTGGATATGAGCCAAAGCTTCCTTAACAGCAATGAGCCCGACCTCGAGATCATAATCTCATGATGGACGAGATTGTCGCCGCCGCAGCTTCCCACTGCTGAGGAGCAAGGGAGTCGATCCTCTCCAATTTCTAACCTTCCTCTTCAACCTCCGACCTCGATAAGGTGGCGAACGCCCACGCGCAGAGGGATTCCGAATCTGCGGATGGGCACGACCGCACGCTACTCGACAACCCTCCCGCAGGAGCCTTTGCCTTTGCAATGGACCCAGAATGGGATTGTGAGCCTGGCTTTATGATCCTCACCCGTAGGCGAGCAATCGGCCCGATGCTCGAATCGCGGTAGAAGGGGGAAGAGGAAGACACCCCCTAATTTCGAATTTTTCCCCTGCATCGGCCGATCTTCAACGGAGTCTAAGGTTTTCCGTTTCACGCTCCGGGACTTCCGAGACAATGTCTCCACCCGAGCCAGAAGCTCTCCTTGGTGGGCTTGGCAGCGAAAGGCCCGATGGGAGAGACTTTCATAGTAGAAGGAGGCGAAGGCCTCAAAACAAGAGCGGCCGACCAGCTCGGGCGGCAAGGAATAAACTTGATTAGCCCTCACAGTAGTGGACACGGGGATAATACCAACGCATACGCTATGACGTTATCTTCACAATAAGACGAGTCGAAGCACCGGTAGCACGTGGACAATGCGCATCAGAGATATCTAATAACCTCATAAAGACTATACCAAAAACAAAGCGACACTCACGTAGATTCTCGGGGGTGCTCCAAGCAACCGGAACGCCCAGGGTGTCGTCCTTATCAAGCGGGTCATACTCCCAATTATGGCCGCTAACAAAGAAGTAACGTTCTCTCAAAAGCCCTGAGAGGTGAAGACGGAATCACCAGAGGAGCGCCAAGACGCCCGGAAAATGTGAGGAAGCCCTGCGGTCTCCTTCAAAAGATAAAGGAGCAAAGCCATATCAGCCTCACGAGCCCCGTCCCTAAAAAGAAACCAAAGACCAACCAAAATACCTCTCACCATCAAGGAAGTCGAGAAGGACAAACATCAAGTGTCAGTGAAAACCCTTTATGAAGGGATGCAAGAGGGAAGCGCGGCGACCATTATCGAAAGCTACTTCAAAGAAGCATACCATTTTAGGTACGAAAACCACATAGGAGGTCAACACATCAGGTGACCAGACTCGGACGCCAAAAGGAGGTCGGTAACGCCTAGCGAAAGTGGCCCCATACGAGGGACCAACCTTGCTTGGCTCCAAAGCTAAAGCATTCTGAACGGAGGATTTTAGGTACTCTAACCCCCCCGGGATACTTAATCAGTCTGGCTCTCCCTACCCTCATTCAAGGGAAAAGGGGGGCGCCTCGAGCATCTCGAGGATCGAGTCTGGCCGTAATCCAAGATGAGGCACCATCAGTTCGCCTGTAACTACCACACCGAAGAGTCACCTCTAATAATGAGAAGAAGACAATCTCACCATGATGATAGCGGGTGTAATGAGAACGAAATCCTGTCAACTTAACCTCTAACGCCGACGTGATCGCCCCGTACACCAAAGAAAGAAAAACGCAGTGGTCCCAGGAATAACACGGAAGAAGCTATCTCAGGAAGGACGCTAGAAAAGGACTCTACACAAAAGGTTTAGATGGAAATTAAGGAAGAGGGAAATCCAAACTCGTTAAAAGTGAAGAAAAAAGTTTCAAGATCAAGGGCACACAAACAGTAGGAATGTCCGCAAATAAACAGAAGGAAACCAAAGAAATGGAGAAATGAGCCGCAAAACCGAAGAGTCATCACATCGCAAGACATGACGCGCGACCAAAGCCTTAACTAACCTACCAGTGCATCGTGGAAATTGCATCCGATACGAGAAAATGAAAGATACCCTTGCCCACGCACACCGCACACAAGGGCCTGACGGGTAACCGATGTGGTTTGAAAACGGGCCTCAGCCCACTCGCCAAACCCAAAGAAGAGGTGCGCCCATTGAAACACTCCAAAGCTCATGCCGTACCTTAATGAAGGCTCCAAACTCGCTTCGCCAAAGGCCGGCATGGTAATCAAGAAAGCCCATATTCAGAATCAAACTAAATCTCACTGAGCAAGTGGGAAATAGAATAACTCTAATAACATATTATCCCGCAAATCCAACTAAATCTCACCAAAGAAGGAAAATAAGATAATTCACGATATAACAAATCATCCTACCTGGACGCTTCCTGATCCCACCAATGAGGAAGAAAGATACCTGGGCAAGTCGCTTTCTTTCAATATCCCTAATCAAACCGATACCGATAAAAGCAAGAAATATCCCGTCCAATGGGAAATAACTTAATCACCATCCAATCGGGAAAACATATACTATAAATACTAAGCCACCCCATCTATGAAAGGTACGCAAAACATTCCTCCGCCCTGCGCCCATCTTTTCTCTCGCCGAGACCGACTCGGCATCGGGAAAGCAAGCCACGACGAAGCCCCGCCTACTCTCTTCTTTCTTGTTTTTGCAGAGAGTAACGCCATGTTCTACCACTGTTCTCAAGAAGAATCTCTATCTCCTACCCGACAATCTGCAGCCTTCGTAATTCAGCCCACTAAAGAACCCGGTTCCGCCTAACGACCCCAACACGCTCCAAATTTCAACCCGATTGAAAAAATGCATCATCAAAAACTAACCGATAAATTGTTCATAATTAATATGCACAATTGGCATAATTATAATTATAATATGATCATTCTTAGTCCATAATTAATAAATTAATCTAAAAAATTAAAGCAGATGTATAGACTGGTTCATACTTTTTATCTTTGATCAACTCACAAATATAGTTGCGGGTGTGTATACATCCGCTGCCTAGTTTTTTGGTCGTTTTGTTTGTATACATTATGTGTATTGTTCCCTTTTTCTAGGTTTTTTATGCCTTCTCTTGTTTATCTAAAAGAAATAAAAAAAAATTATTAAAATTAAGAAATAAAAAAGTAATACAAAAATAAGACTAAAGCGGGGCTTTGTTTTGCTTTCAGCATCCAACGTATTTGTTTTTTTTAATTTTTTCATGATTTATTATTGAATTTTTTGATTTTTTGGTTGAATAGAAAATGCCAAAATATTTGGCTTTTTGGTTTTTAACTTTTCTTATGTTTTTATAAAAAAAGATATTTAAATATGAGAAAACATATTCTTATGATCCAATATTATCTCGCAATTAAATAAAATTATATGCTTTTAAATTTTATTTAATAAATTATTTTCTCAAAATTTAAATAAAATTTTTATGTAAGATTGTTTTTTTTGCAAAAATCATAACTTAAATACTTAATGGTATATATATATATATATATATATATATATATATATATATATATATATATATATATATATATATATATATATATATATATATATATATATATATTTATTTATTTATTTATTTATTTATTTATTTATTGCATCTCATGAGTGTCTTTTGAGTAAGATTATACATATACGTAAACGCCTTTAAGCCATGCACTTCACACCTAAACTAATCATCATAATGAGTCATAAGGATTATACGACGATAAACTCTATCACATAATATAACTATATTTTTAAGGCTCAAATTTGAAACCACTAATTTAAATTATTGGTACCGAGAATGTTCTAAAATATTATTATATTACTTTATATGAGATATTTATATCATGTTGTCTATTTTATCTATCTCAAAAGTGACCCTGTTAATAATAAACTAATTATACGGTTACAAATCTATTTTCTACCAAACCAGATATCATATTCAATATAAAAGACCTAGCTAAATAATAATTTATATTTTGACTTTTAGTTAGATCATAATTTCAACGGCCTCCTTTAGTTCAAGTTGTAAAATCAATCGATACAAGCATTAGATTCAATTTTTTTAATACATCTCGTCTTTTGTGACTTTTTAAAATAGTTTCTAACTTGATCTTTTAATCTTAGAAAATTAAAGTTTGATTTTTCTCATCTTGTAACGAATTTTCAGCTTTGATAAAACTTGAACTTATATATTTTCTTCTACCATGGAACATCGGATCCTTTTATTACGCAGCACAGATTTGCTACCATATAAAATCTTTGTATGATCCTTTTGTTCAACTTCTATAATGGATGGAACATCTCCTCTCCATGCCCGCCTCACCTCTTCTCTCACTTGAAAACCCTAATTTCTTTTATTTTTTCTTTTCATCCTATTTGAAATGAGGGATGGTTTTTTGGTTTTTCTTAACCTGAAATCACCCTTTCCATTGTTCTACTTAGACCTAGACTTTCTCCCTCAATAAAGTGATTTCTTCTACCTAATATGAGTTTTCATTTCATTTTCCTTTATTTTCTTATATTTTTATTGTCGACTTGTTACGATGTGTGTTTGGTCGTTAGTTTGTTAGTTGGTTTTTATGTGTGCGATTCAAACCACAACACTGCTTTAATCAAATAGAGAAGTCACATTAAATCCCTATTCGTCACATCAAATCCCTATTCGTAAGTATGCTTTATCATACTTGAAATCTTAGGTATTTTAGGCATATTATGATCATCAGCCTTGAGCCATTTATTCTTGCTATTAACTTGAATGGTGTATTATCCTCTAATATTTTTAACAGTTTGATTTTTATATTTATATGTGTATACCGCCCAATCAATGAAATTTCGTTTTCATTGTAAAAAATTATATAATTGATTGCTTTTTTTTATGACCAAGGAGAATGTTAATGTTTCAAGGTTTAAAAACATTACTGTAGTTCTCTTCTAGTCCACATCACCATATCTTAATTATTGGCTGTATAACCCATTAAATTGAAGTAGTTAGAGTAAGAGAAATGATTTGATAATGGAAAATATCATTCATTACCTCAAAAATTCTTTTTGCTCGTCCTTGCAAGTATGGCTTAAATGGTTTGTCCATAAATTGATGAATAATTTCCACTACATAAATAAATTATAAGAGATAAATGTATCTTATAAAGTGAAATCAACATTTAAGATTTAATATTAATTCGAAGATAATGGGAAGGTATAAAAATAATCCCCTTTTTGATTGCATAGCAGCCTTGTTTGACTAATTTTCCCTTTCTTTCAAACTTTTTGATGAAATTGAAGGTAATAATTGTCCATTGATTTTAGAAAATATTTTTTGTATCATTTTTTTAAATTAATTGTTTGACAAAATGTAAGAAAGATTTTAAAAGATCTAAAAAAATGATTTAAAATATTTTTGTACGAGTAGCTTAATATTATAACTTAAAATTAAAAATAACTTTAAGTAATGAATACTCATCGCATCCCACATCTACATAGAGGGAGAAAGTTCCAAACACTATATAAGTATGGGCTCCTCTCAACCTAGTAGACTGCTTTAATGCCGTGAGGGCCTTGACCGAAAGAGACAATATCTACAATGATCAGCTTGGTCTATAAATAAAGATCGTAAAGAAATCCCTAACCCCGATGTGGGGGTTTGTTTAATCTCTTATGGAGTGTTTACCTATTCAATTTGGCCCCACAACCCCATATGACACAACAAAAACATTGTGTCTATATAGAAGGTATTTGTCACACATTCCATATCGGATATGGGAGAAAGTTCCTGACACTATATAAGTATGAACTCCTTTCAACCTAGTAAACGCATTTTAAAATTGTGATGGCCTCTTGGGTCCGAAGCAAATAATATCTATATGATTGGACTAAATCGTTACAAATACGGTTGTGATCATCTTGTCAAGCCACAACCTCCATTATTTCTACTTGGATACCGATAACTCATGAAGATATATAATATAATTTAATGATTTAGAATGAATTTTTAATATCATCTTTTATCAAACAACCATCTTGTTTAAAAATAAAACAAGCAAACCAATCTTAAGTTACTACATTAAGATTTAACTTAAGTATACTTTTTTTTATGGAAAATGTTTGGCAACACCATGGTGTTAGAAACCATTTCCAAAAATATAAAGTTTTTAAGGGTAAGCTTTGAAAGGCAATGATATAAAAAACTCCACTAACACTTTCTTTCCCTTGTAACCGCCAAATTTCCAAAAATCACTAATACTCCCTATAAAATTATGGTAACTTTTTTTAAAGAAAGTAACTCAAGTACCATTTGGCTGACATGTGTGCTCTTTGTACCCATTAATGACTAAACTAAAGGTTGACCGAGAAATAAATCACTCGCCCTACCCCACTTCATAACTGCAAACCGAGATTCATATTAGCACAGTGGACAACCTCGATGTAATCTCCTAATCTCTGGATAAGGTACAAATGTCGTTAGCAATAATGTCCTACTTTGTCCTTGAACTTTTTTCCAATCATAAGATATTTAACGTTTATTTTCGTAGTTTAGTCATGCTCTAGTTGTTAATTAGTGTTGTAAAATAAACATGTAAGAAGAGAATAAACAAAAATAATAATAAGAACATAAAGATTTATGTCATTCGATCAATATGACTTATGTTCA